>JANLJB010030965.1:0-39116 GCA_026212285.1 Bursera cuneata | reverse complement strand
GGCTCTGTGTTAGTTTCAATTCAGTGGGATGCTAAGCTTTACTAAAAAATTTAATGGGGGGTTCAGAGTAAATACCCCAGACACAAAGTGGCAAGTTATTGACCTGTCCCAAGAGTGAGTGAGTGATAAGGCATTCATTAGTGGTAAAGAAAAGTAGGCTTAAGTACAAATTTACTGATTCCTTGAAATGACTAAATACTTGTTTAGATATTAGCCTGTGTCAGAGTTGTTACCATGCAATGCAATCAAAATTCCAAAAGCAAAGCAAAAGCTTTTTTTTTTTCCCTCTAAAAGTAGTTATTAGAGATTGATGTGGGTAATTTGGAGGACAGATGAGTTCAGAGAATCAAATCCCATAGTACTCTCTCTCTCTCTCTCTCTCTCTCTCTGTGTGTGTGTGTGTGTGTGTGTGTGTGTGTGTGTGTGTGTGTGTGTGTGTGTGTGTGTGAGAGTGAGAGAGAGAAAAGGGGTGGATGACTAATTAAAATGAAATTGGAAGGATGTGTTGAGATATGATACATAGAATAAAATAAAGAGAGTTGTGAAATGGACAATAATTGTGACACTCTGAGAGCGAACCATTCCAGGAGACGCAAAATTGAACCAATTGCTTTTAATGGAAGTTGATTGATGGGTTCACAATGGCACAAGTTGACAAAGTCAAAGACTGAAATAGAGGTTGTACTGAAAGATGAAACACTGTAAGAGAGGTGGTGTTGGATACCTTATACCTTAAACTTTTATAACAAAAAGGACTCATGTCTTTCTATTGTGCTCACAACTCACAAGAGTTTTCAGCCATTGGTTTCCCTTCTTTCTTTTATATCTTTCCTTTGTTTTTTGTGCTATAAGTTGATGATCATGACCAATGAGTGTATATATATATATATATAATCTAAGATTCGGCTCTGATTCATGCTCTTGAGGTGACTAGCTCTAAAAAGAAAACTCAAAACCAAGATTGGAATTGGATATTATCATCATCAACTTTACTCATCTGATGTCTTCACTTCCCCTTTAGCATCCCCTTTGGAACTGAATTTATTCTTCATGACAAATATTAGAGAAGTGAAAGTTTCACTCAAGGATTGGTGGTCACCAAGCATGCTCTTGCTTACATAATTGGTGTCCTCCTCTTGGGTAATCTTTATAATGGACTGTTTTTCACTCTGAAAACATTTTTTAACAACAAAAACACAAAAAAAATTGTTGCCCAACAACACCTTGATTAACCATGGACCACTAAAGCACTACAGGAGTATGGCATTTTAAGTGCATTAAGTAGTTAGTATTGATGGTAAACATGATCAGTGACCACACCAGTGGAGTGGAGTAGATCGCAGTCCCCTTAACTTACACAAGTACTCATTTCAGAGGGTCCATCTCCTTTTACAATCTTCTTTCTACGCCCCTTCAAAGATTCCAAGCCTGGCCCATCAAAAGCCCAACCTAACTATAAAGGGATAGGAAGGTCATTTGGAAGACTATTGAGTTTTGGTTTGGGTTCGGCTGTTGTAATATATTCCCTACAGTACTTAAAGACTGTTTGACTTTGTACTTCTTGGACCGGGTTGGTGCACCCACATGGACCACCCAATCGCCAAACCTGATCACTGTGGTGTTTGTCTCGTTTCTCTTTGTTCACACAACGTAGACATTTTGCTTTCATGGACCACAGAATAAGCTTCACAAATACCTTCCGACCAACCTTCGCCGGAAAAATCTTTCTTCCAACAACTACATATGCATTATGATGTGAATAAATCAAATGCCGTAATCATGATATCTAATTCTCCCTATAATTTGTCGTAAAAAATCCTACACTTTAAAATTAGGTTTTGGAATCTTATCCAAACGAGCTGAGGAATATAAATATAAATTATATTGAGTCAACTTTATTGATAGATGGGTTAGTTGTGCTTGGAATAATATATTATGTGGGATTGACACATAAACAATTGTACAGGATTTAACTAAGTTTTTTGTAATATTATTTAGAGAAAAATTGGCATGAAATTAGGCCACGACTCCGGCGATAACGTAAGCAGGTGGAGACAAGTCACGGGAGCAATAACATCACAAGAAACAACAGACCAGACATGGAGTGGGCTTGAGCTTGGAAATTGGCGTTTGACTTTGTTCACGGCCTTTTGACAAACCATCGCCATTATTACATCAAACTTGTTTTTTTGTTTTTTTTTTCTTTAATCATATTTTCATTATGCTTCAATCAATTAAATTTAAAGGAGATTCATAGAGATTTTTAAAAGATACCCTATCAAGATTTTATTTTATTTTATGAAAGATGTTAAGATTTTTAAATAAAAACCGATAAAAATTATGTAAATATACTTACAAATAAGTATAAAATAATAAAAAATTCAAATCAAAAGATATTTTTCACACGTTTTTTCTCTTTTCATTTTACGAAATTTATTTATGTATTATCGTTAAAATAATATAATTTATTAAATAAATTTCATATTTTTATCCATTATAATCCTACTATACTTACCAATATTTCCTTTCAAAATCGAATGAAATGAATAATTTTCCCTTATTTTACAGGAGAAAATTCAATTACTGACGATAGTGAATCATTTATAATTTGGGGAATTTCTTTGACCCCCCAATTAGATTTCAAGAAAACACTTAACCCCACATTTTTATTAAACTAACACTTATCCCCCAAAAAATTATCACTGTTTTCTCAAAACTAACACTTACCCCCCAAATATTTGGGGGGTAAGTGTTAGTTTTTTAGGGGTATTTGGGGGGTAAGTATTAGTTTAATAAAAGTGTGGGGCTAAGTGTTTTCTTCAAATTTAATTGGGGGGTAATTGTTATTTCCCCTTTATAATTTTATAGAACAGAAGCGATCAAAGCTCAGCCAACTCTCCAAAGACAAACTTTAATCCCGGTTTTGCTTAGATACCCCTGAAAACTTCTGTTTGTTTTGTCCACTTTCAACTTTCCATCTGCCCTCCATTTGGCTTTTTGTGTGCAAGCATTAGCCTTTTTCAACAGATTCACATCATTCAAAGAGGTCACAAGAAACACAAGTTTCCAACTTTAATTCATTCTTCTTCAAAATTCCACATCTCCAAATGGGTTGCTGTGGCAGCAAAGAAAGAGTTCCGCAGTCAGATATTAATGGCTACAGATCAGTCACTGGTCATTCGAGCCACCAAACTGGCGTTTCAAGGCCAACCCATCAAAGCTATCACCAGCAGCAGCAGCATCATGTTTCTCAACCTCCGATAGTGTCTGTTCCACAAACAAGGCAGCAGCCACAGCCGCAGCCAGTGAAATATGCAGTGACTAACACAAGGGAAGTGCCGAAGCCAGAAACTATTCTGGGCAGGCCTTTTGAGGACATTAGACAATTCTACAAGTTAGGCGACGAACTGGGAAGAGGCCAGTTTGGTATCACATACTTGTGCTCTGAGAACTCAACAGGCCACACGTATGCTTGCAAGTCAATACTGAAGCGGAAGCTCAAGACCAAACAAGACAGAGATGACATAAAGAGGGAGATACATATAATGCAACACTTGTCTGGCCAGCAAAACATTGTTGAATTCAGGGGCGCTTATGAGGACAGGCAATCAGTGCATCTTGTGATGGAGTTGTGTTCTGGTGGGGAGCTTTTTGATAAAATTATTGCTCAGGGGCATTACACTGAGAGAGCAGCCGCTGCTATTTGTAGGGCTATTGTGAATGTGGTGCATATTTGCCATTTTATGGGAGTGATGCATCGCGATCTCAAACCTGAGAATTTCTTGTTATCTAGCAAGGATGAGGGTGCCATGTTGAAGGCTACTGATTTTGGACTTTCTGTGTTCATTGAGGAAGGTGATACTTTTAATCCTCTGTTAAAATTTATGTTTCATGTTTGTAACATGCATTCAGTGAGAAATTTTTTACAATTATTCATATTGTTTTGAAAAATTGATCTGATTCCCGTGATACTGGTTTGGTTATATGATCCTCAATTGAAAACATAAATGTTGAAACGCTCTATTATCTATCATTACTTACTGATAGATGCAGAGCTGCTTTGCAAAGTATCGTTGATTTTGTCTTGGATATTGTTGATCTTTTAGATCCCATAAAGAAGGGATTTTGTGTAACTCGATGAGGTGGTATTGTTTTCACACTAACTGGGATCAACCTGTTGAAAAGGTGGCATAACTTAATCTGTGTGATATCTGGAGGAAAATGTTCATTTTCTGGTCAATAAAAAATAATATCATTACTCTTTAGCGGACTTCCAAAGCAGATAATTAGTTTATTACAAATACTGATAGCTCATGGTGATCGTGTATCAGGCTTTCTGTCCTCTCCCACTGATTGGACTTGTTAAGTTGTTATCATGATAATTTTGCCTCATTTGTTTTGCCTTTGGTTTATGCAGCTTCTCTAATTCTTTCGTTTTTTATTGCTTCAATTCAGTTGTGGAGTTATACATTCTTATTCTTGATCTTGCCATGAACTTATTTCACTCTTTATTTATCTCAGGGAAAGTATATCGTGATATCGTAGGCAGTGCTTACTATGTTGCTCCTGAAGTACTGAAACGTAGTTATGGCAAGGAAATAGATGTTTGGAGTGCAGGCGTTATTCTATATATTCTACTTAGTGGTGTACCTCCATTTTGGGCTGGTAAAAAAAAAAAAAAAATCTTTTTTGCCATAATGTTGTATGATTTATTATGTTGTTTGATTCTCCTGTCAGTTAATATTTCTGTGACTAATGGAAGTTCTATGTTTTGCCTGTTTGTTTTGCAGAAACTGAAAAGGGAATATTTGATGCCATTTTGAAGGGAGAGATTGACTTTGAAAGTGAACCTTGGCCATCAATATCAGGAAGTGCTAAAGACCTAGTCAGGAAAATGCTGACACAAGAGCCAAGAAAACGAATCACTTCTGCACAAGTACTTGGTAATGAACCCTAAAATCATGCCTGCTTTACTAAAATTTATGACTAATAACTCATATTTAAATCATATTATAATGGTCTAGATATTTATATTAGTAATTGCTTGGGTCAGTTTGCCTCAAGAACTTGTGCCTCTCTTTTTCTCTCTTTTTTGTTTAATTTTGGTGTTATTGACTTCCTATTCACGTTGAAGTAAAATAGAAAATACATTTTTCCTGGTTTGACATTGTGGTTGTTACTCATTAGTCTAGGATCAAGAAAACCCTTTTCGAGTTTCCACTACTAAATTTGTTTCTGGCTTCTTGTGCTTCTGGCTAACGTCTTATAATCTGTATTGTTAGAGCATCCGTGGATTCGAGAAGGTGGAGAAGCATCAGACAAGCCAATAAATAGTGCTGTTCTCTCTAGAATGAAGCAATTCAGGGCAATGAATAAGCTCAAAAAGCTTGCATTGAAGGTGAGCTATAAAACTGTATTGCTAACTGCCCATTTTCATTTGAAAAAAAAAAAAAAGGTGATGGATAGCCCTTAAAATTGTGTAAGAAATGTCAGTTTCTTTCTTCAATTCAGATTTCAACCTCTAATATGATTCCTTTAATAAACAAAATCCATGAATGTGCCATATCAAAATGGTTTTTTGTTCATGTTTTGGTACATAGGTATTCAGAGCGAAAACAAAGTAATCATGATTCCTTTTGAAGGCTCATCTGGCATTTAGTTTAAAAAGAACTTTAGTTTTGGCATTGTAGAGGGTTGTCCCTTACCATATATGGAGAAATGTCTATATTGTTTTAAATTACACCATCTACGGCTGCAACCACCAACCCTAGCACAGCTGGTGCTGCCTACCCAACAACACTGCAATTGCCTCTCAGGACACCAGCTTCACTTGCCTTCCGCTGCTGTCACATATTCACTACCTCCTGATTGTTGCCATCCATCTTCATTTAATAATATTGGTGCATTTCTAAATTCATTCAGGTCATTGCTGAAACTCTATCTGAAGAAGAAATTAAAGGACTTAAAGCAATGTTCACAAATATGGATACCGATAAGAGTGGCACAATCACTTATGAAGAGCTGAAGTCAGGCTTGGCTCGACTTGGATCAAGACTCTCCGAAACTGAAGTCAAACAACTCATGGAAGCTGTTAGTAATCGTGGTCCCTACCCCAGCCTAGTTTGTTGACTGTTGCATATACCCTGTATCTAAATTGGCTTTCTTGTTTTCATTGTGTGATGAATTTCAGGCTGATGTGGACGGAAATGGCACAATTGACTACATTGAATTTATCTCTGCTACAATGCATAGATACAAACTTGAAAGAGATGAGCACCTGTTTAAAGCATTTCAGTATTTCGATAAAGACAGCAGTGGGTGAGTTCTCTGTTCTTCTATGTTTGTAATAATAGCCATATTACCCCTGATCTCATAGACTAGACTCCCTAAATTACATTGAGTTTTAGCATATTAACTTTATGTAGCTTATAACTCTTGCTTGCTTCTTTTCTTCTTCCTTTTGATTGCCTGTGACTTTATCTATTACGAAAATGTCCTGACTAACATATCCAAACAAATTGAGCACTTCTTTTCTTGTTTTCAACTATATCAGCATGTAACAATTTTCCACGGTGAACATTTTTTTTATGAGATGGAAAATTTTATTATATTGAAAATTGATTTAGGACGTGTGGACCACTACTCCACTAAATAGAAGACAAAACAAACAACAAGTAAACTTCACATCTAAAGCTCTCAAAAAATTTTGAGAATTCAGAAAATTAAGATACAAGGTAGCCCAATTCTTTTGAATAAAGCATCAGGAAATCCTTCAAATTGCTTTCTGACTGAAGCCCACAAAGAACCAAGATATAAACTCTCTCCCAACTAGCTCTAGATCCTCATCTTTAGCTTCTTTGAAAATTCTTTTATTTCTTTCAATCCAAATAACCCGACACAGCTACTACACACAATATCGAATATTCCAGAAATGTTATGAGAGTTCCATGTTCAATTTTGTTGTATTTTTATTATTATTATTTTCAATTTTCGGGTTGATGCATATTTTCATTTGTAAACTAAAGAACTCTGTTGAGCAAAATTGATCTACAAATAAAATAATGAAATCTGAGATCTGCTTGGTCAGTTAACTGATTAATTCTGGAGAAGCTACTCTTTTTTATGGTTTTATGTGAATCTGCCATATGTGATTAACTAAATGAGCTATGGTTGTGAACTTGCTGACAGATATATTACAAGGGATGAATTAGAAACTGCAATGAAGGAATATGGAATTGGTGATGAAGCCAGCATCAAGGAAGTAATTTCTGAGGTCGATACAGATAATGTAAGTTATTCCAACTCGAAATTTTATCCATTTTGTGAGACTCTATTGGTTATGATGCCATTTATACTAATAGGATGGAAGAATCAACTACGAGGAGTTCTGCACAATGATGAGAAGTGGACCACCACAGCCTGCAAAACTATTTTAGTTCTGCTGGTGGGAGCTAAATGTCCAATAGGCAGATGTGCTTTCAAGCAAGTGAGCTCCTTGAGGGACTTTACAATCTCAGCAGGAAAAAGATCAATCTCCCCAGGAGGAATTGGTAGACTATTTTTAGAATTAGTACCCTTAAGAGCCCTTTTCCATCTTGAATTTCCAACTTTGAGAGTTAAAGCTTACAAGGCTATTAGATAGTATCACTTTGAATTGCATTAGTATTTGTGCATATCTATTTTCCGAATAATTCACTTATACTGCATTCCTAGTTCTTCAATCTTGTCTTTTGCTTTGATCAGATTCCTTTGAAAACTTTTGATACTATGACGTCCTTTAGAGAGAGTTTAGTATTTTGTGTTGTATGGTGGACACTGTAAATAGGATGTTAATTTCCCTGAGAAATAAATTGTTCTTTTCTTCCTTCACATTGTACAGATTATCTGTACCTTGACCTGGCCGGTGGCATTACTAACTGATTGAGACAATACCACAGAACAGTATACATCGTTTCACAGCTTTAAAATATGATAATCATATTGGTATAGATATTCTGATTGGAAGAAGCACTTTCAAGGGCTTCATGACAGTTAGACTAAACGGGTAAGTGTTGGTAGTCTAAATCGGTTGTTTACAATTGATTCAGTTATGACTACAGCTACCACCGTTCTCAAATTCAGCTATTGTCATCATCAAACAAGTGACAACACGTTTCCCACTTTCCTTTTCCTTTCTTTTTTCAGATTGGGAGTTCATGAAATCTTGAATATTTCATATTTGTTTAGAACTCTTTCGGTGGAACTCGGTGTTGGTCAATTGGTGGGTTCACGAGCAGATTGTATTTGGGAACTCGTTGCCTAGAAATCATGGCTCTCATTAGCCACAACAGCGAACCTGGCTATCCGTACAAATTGGTAGACCCAACTAGTAGATTTTGAATGTGATATCTGATTCTCCATGACATCTCATAGTTGGGTTGGATTCTATTCATTCTCCTCTCAATTGGCTCCCATGATTTTGCATTTCAAAGCCGTCAAAAACTTAAGACAAGGCATCGTGCAAGGCTGCTAACACATACATAATATCTTAAACATCACCAGACCTAACACCAAACACACCCACACCCCACAAGACAAAAATACCCACTTGCAACATCTTAGGCTCCAACCTTCTGTTGCAAAATTTACACATGTGATAGAAACTAGAAAGCCAGTTATCGAGGAGTGGTGTTACTCTTTATAGAACTCTTTCAGCTTTCGCCAGAACCTTTTCCAAGGAACCCTACGCAGGCTAGATAAATTGGGCTACTTTCCAAGTAAAAAGACTACCTCACCCAGATCAAGACATGTTGAGCAACATACAATCAAGGGCTGATATGTATCTTCAGTGCAAAAATTTTACAACCCATTTGTTAAAAAATAAGTTTCCTCATCTGTGTGGGGCTTAAATTAAGATTAGAAGGACGGAATCCAAGGTTTAGTTTCATATTCTCCTTACACAAATTGCATTAGAGACAAGCATCTAGGTTACCTTTCCACGTGAGGTTGTTTTTCTATACTGTAAGCCTGTAACCCATTAAGCATATTAAGATGCACGTGTGCACACATTTTCTTTATACCTGGGAAAAGCCAGAGTGTCGATGGACTCGCTAGTCAAGACACAGACAGCAAATTTCTATCTTTTTATTCCTGTAATCATAGCCATACCTCATATTATATGGTCAGTGATTTTTGTATTAGTTTAGTTATTAATGGAGCAGACCACACCTCTTAATTATGCCTTTGAGGACTAGGGAATCTGACATTTTAACAATAGGGTTTGGCAGCAGCTGCAGCCTTGTCAATCTTCTGATCAATGAAACTACTAGCAATTTTTATCACAGCTGTGAAAACATTTTTTAATTTCTGTTTGAAGACAAAAGCAGTGAAACCAAACTCGTTTTGAAGACATATGCAGCCAACTGGCTCTAAAGATGTTTTAAGATATTTCACACACATGAATGAGGATAAACTGATAAATTTTTGAGTCAAGCTTGACTTGAGATGGACATTTGTATCATTGAATAATGAATATATACATATCCCCTCAAAATGGGTACATGGGTGATCCAATTTGGTTTAACTTATGGTCATTTAAATAGCAGTAGTGATGGAAGTAAAAATGAAAAATAATGATTTGACATTCTCCCAACTAACTAGCTTCAGTTGGGTTCTTACCTAAGAGTTAATCAGTTATTATATATATTATCATATGTCAATAACATAAATAAATGTAGTAAAATTATAATATTATGAGCACTGCCTCGGATGCTCCTAACTTGCTTAAAAATGGGGCACAACGCTTATATAAGAAGACAACGTTTGTTTTTAATTATGAATGTGAACTGTTATCAATAAATATAATTAAATTAAGTGATCATGATCATGATTAATTAAATAATTTGAAGACCTCTTATTTATGTATATGAAAATCCTAAGACAGAGACAATAAAAGCATGAGGCACCAGCTCATGTAGAGATCTAATTAACAAGCAATTACATTTGAGAGTGTATTTATAAATTCCTAATCTTTGATTAAAATGTATAAAAATCTAGTGAAGTAGATATTTAAAAAGATATCAAAATATTCTATTACACATAAATAAATAAAAAACAATATCATCTTGAGTTGAGAAGGTGCACGTGGTATTGCATGCCTCACTCCTCGCTCTTCTCTTTTCCTTTTACAAAACCAAAACACCATCTTTTTTCTTCTTCATCTCCATTAATACGCTTAGACACTTTTTCTTCTTCTTTTTCATCTATCTTTCTCTTGAGAACTTTATTTGCTTGTTCACGGTTTGTATATAATCTAAAAAGTACTACATGTTGCTCCAAGTTTTGAATGTTTGACTTACATTCATCAAACGTATACACGAAGTTTTTATATATATCTTACACCCTTTGGCCACTGAAATACGAGTGTTTTTGCTCATTAAACAGTATGTGATCAATCAAGTTTGCTTTCCAAAACCATTTTATCATATGGGTTTGCCTTAAAGTTAAATATAAAAATGTACTCTTTGCAATTTTGCTTCATGTGTACTTAAATGTTTGATGATATCTAGTTTTCAACCTCGCTCTCTTTTTGATCTTCGAAGTACTTGTTGGAGTTTTCTATTAGTGGGTATCTTTCGTTCTTAGT
The DNA here is from genome assembly GCA_026212285.1 of Bursera cuneata. NCBI lineage: Eukaryota > Viridiplantae > Streptophyta > Magnoliopsida > Sapindales > Burseraceae > Bursera > Bursera cuneata. The sequence continues at coordinate 28,492 of JANLJB010030965.1, read as the reverse complement.
GTTATATAATATATTGTATTGAAGGTTAAGGTTTTGGAATATACATTATTTGGTGTTCTCCAATGGTTGAGCATCAGGCTTGTGGTGGTTTGGTCAATGCTTCTGCATTGTGTGTCGTTGAGCAAGAAGTGAAAGGAGAGAGTAATGTCAATGTTATTGCTGAGATTTCAGCTGAGTTAGAAAGGGAGAGACAAAAGAATGCAGAACTCATGGAGAGAATATCATTACTTGAAGCCCAGATACGAGAAAGAGATAAGGAGTCTCCTGTAACAGATGGCCAAGTATGATTGCCTAGCTCATATTTGCCTTGTTGCTCACTTTATTTGCTTCTCTTTTGATTTGCAGTGTTGTTTTATAGTCGTTAGATTTGATCTCATCAACATTCTTGCAGTTAAAGCTTCTAGAATATTTGCCTTTTCTAAACGAATAGTTAATAGCAAAAAGATCATCTTCTCTTTTTATACGTAACTTAGTCTCAGTTATATTTCTGGATTAGTTTGATCACTATATGCTTTCTATAATCTGTTGTTCTTACTAAGTTATCTGCGAACAATGTATAGTGGAAATAATTGAGAAATGGATCGTTCATGTCGATACAGAAGCCACTTCCTTTCTAAGCTTTCTTTTCTGATTTTAAGTGTTTTGTCTCTCATCTTCAGCGATATATTTTGGTCTCGATAAATGAGTATAATCCTCTACAACTATTCTCCTATTTAAAGTCAGGCTTCTATATGAGAGTAATGCAAGAAACTTATAGTAGTACCGTTCATGTGAAACCTATATATGTTGCTTTTACAGTTTGTTCATGACTGATTTATGCTGCATTATGTCAAGTTAAGGATGCCCAAAACATCAAATAATGTGGCTAAAAAAAAAATTTTGATGCATAGACATAAATGAGGGCCCAGATTAGTGAGGTTTCTGCTTTTTGTTTTTTAAGCATCAAAGAATAATTCAGTTCTATTGTACTCCAAAGCTACATATAGCCTGTGAATTTAGTACTGTTTCATTGGTGAAACCAGGGAGATTCAATGAATGTATTGCAGTCCTGTCTTTGCTAAATATATTCATTCTAATAATAATCTATAATAGACATTCTTTTCATCAGTTAATCTCATCAATCATCATGTTCCTAGAAATGGTTTATCCACTTCTAAAAATTGTCTCAAAACGCTTATTTGATCAGTCAGTTATGTTTCAAATTATTTCTAGCAACGTATTGGAACTTTTTGCATCTTATTGATCTGTTCTTTAAAGTTCTTTACATTGTTTTGTACACTTGAATCTTTGAAAGTAAGTAACTGATATAAGACTCTGGATATGCATTTTATTGTTTCACTCAGTATATCTGATCCCATTCTTTCTCTTCTAAAATTTGTAATACTGGAAGCTTTTACCCTCTCTCTCAGGGCAGCTGTCTGAATGCAACAGAAAGGTGTATCAGGAAGTTCAAAAGACAGAAGATAGAAACAAGTTGTAATAGAACTGAAGATGGAAATATCATCAGAAGTGAAACGGCATCAAAGACAAAAGAAGAAAGGTGCCCTCACTCCAACCATCCAAATCTAGAAGGCCGCTTAGTCAACTGGATGAGCACGGATGAGACCCAGTTTTTGCATTTTGATAAACTTAAAGATGGTGAATCTGCTGCAGATTGTGATGACACAGATGAAAGTGAGGATGAAGATGATGATTGTTATGAAGAGGATGAAACTAACACAGACCTCAAAAGTAAGGAAATTTGTGAGAGTGTACGAAGTCTTAACGGACTAAAAGATCAGCTTCAGGAAGAAGATTTTGATCCAGGAATGCTACCCTGTTTAGAAAATTTTGTTGGTGACCAGAGTGAGCTAACAGTTCCAAATGTAAGCCAAGTAACAAATGAATTTGGAACAAAAAATTGCAAACCACCTTATTCAGAAACGGTTCATCACAGCCAAGAGAACCTCGAAAGAAATGATAAAAAGGAAGTTCTAAACATTGGAGAATGCAAAGCACCGGAAGAGATTCTTGTTTCTCGGAAGGAAGCTTGTCATACAGCATTTGGAAGCATACTTGTGAATAAAAAGCCGGCAAAGGTGCCTTTCTGTCCAAAAGAAGTTAAGAGAATGCTTGAATTGGAAGCCATTTTGTTGAAAAATGCTCAGTCACACACCATCAGAAAAATCATAGTCTTTGCATCTCTAGGTATCAGGCATGGATGTGAAGATATATACGAGTTGGATTTCAATCATTTTAGCATCTTGAGGAAGGGGGAACCATATGTGTCTCCAAAGAACCCTGGGGTGAGCAACCTTATTTTTTCTTCTTCATTGTTGCTGTTGTTTTGAGTGACCTTTATTTAAGTTGTATAAGGAATATATATGCATTTTTCTGTAGCTACATTGTCCCAGCAGTCAGACATAAATGATTTTGGATAACAAAAAAAATCATCTGTATTCAACCATCAAGAATGCCTACAGAGTCTCTTACAAAACATTATTTGCAATTTCTTCATTATAATCTTTCAATGACTGTTAAGAGATTGCGTGAAATTTTATCTTTAATATGTCCTCTGTATTATTGTTCATCAGCCAAACAACTGAGTTATTTGTTATCAGGAGCACGTGCTATACGAGAATCCTGGAGTCCGCAGGAAGGTTTTCTATCCAAATCGACAGAACCCAACTCTGTGCCCTGTTCAAATACTTGAGGAGGAAAGGACTATGCGTCCATCTGATCCTAGCTGCCCCTCATGCTTATTTTTGTGCATCAAGTACGGTGGAAGGACAAGAAATCTTCCTCAGAATGAGTAAGATCCTATTACAACTAATGATTTCTATGATGGTGATCATTATATTTTGATCATTCTACTATGTCATACTGCAATTTTTCTGTTAAAACTGAATAGGAAGGCAAAATATTTTCTTGATCTTTAAGTCTTATCTAAAGAAGCCTGATCATCTTCTCAGTTAATAAAGGTTTTACTTCACAACCAAGACTTAATGCATGCTACAGATAAGCATTTTGGCATCTATCAGTTGATTATAACTATAATATTTTGCCATATCCCTTGGCCTAACCTACAACTGTGTGCATGCTGAATTTTTCCAGGTATGTAAGACAGCGCATGGGGAGAAATAAATTGAAATCTTTTGGGCCAGTTATGTGCCGAATGGCAATGCTAGTTTATGTTCGTAGTGGGAGCTTCTTCTTCAAGGCGTTGGGCATCACTCTTTTGTTCATGGCCGGTTTTCCTGATGACCTTGTTCAAAGGGAAACGAAATACCGAAATCTGGACTTGCTGCAAAAATATTACAGGTATACAATGATAAAATATATTTTAGGAAAATGTGTATTTACAAAATGGCACTACAGCTACAGATCAAACACATATGTCAAGCCGATACCTTATGTAATGCATGCCTAACTGCTTAATTAGCCTAACTAATTTTCGAGCCATTTCTTTATTTTTTGTGGTCTTCACTTTGTAATTGTAGCCTACTTATCTTAGCAGTGGATGTTAAAGAGTTGTATGACTTTATACACAACCCTCTTGCTGCAGGACAGATGAGGATGCTGAAGGGCAGGACTTATTTCTTCAACGTCGAACAACTTCTGATACTGTAAGACTTCAACTTGAGAATTAATATATAATCTGGCACTCTTTTCTTTTTTTTTTTTTTTTTGGTCATAAAAAGTGCTCTAATTACATATTAACTTAGATTAACACCTTGATGATCATTAAATGGAAGTAAGTCTGCACAATACAGAGTCAGTTATATGGTGTTTCCTAGTAACATACAAGAGTTGGAGTTGCCCACCAAAACAGTTACTACATCTGTCTTTCGAGTCAGTTGAGGGTTTATTGTGTCTAACATTGCTCTGTCTCTAACTTCCTAATTGAAATTCGATAGAAAAATAATGAGCATATTACACTTTTGGATGAGGCATGTACGAATTGATTCGTTATTTTCTCGAAAGGCTAGTAGTAAATGCATTCAGCCATTATGTGTAACGTTCTAATCTCGAATATTGAACTTCGTTTTCGAATTTGCTATAGCAGCTTTTCAATTTTCAACTTTCCTACTTTTTCAGCAGCCCAGTCCTGGCTCTCAGCAGCTGACTGGGAAGAGAACAACAACAACAAAATCGAAGGTCAGGAAACACTCGAACTCCACAAGTAAGAGTCAAAATTTGCCAAGATCCTCAATTCAACATTCTCCACCTTCAACTGCAGTGCCTCCTACACAGTTTGGGCTGATGGGCTATGCCTCCATTCAAACTCATGCAATGGCACCATTTCAATCCATGCCATCTCAGACTCAAGCAGATAGCCCTCTAGTCTCAAACCAAATAATTCCCAATTCTGGTACTAATGTCTCCTACACTCGAACCCCATATCATGTATTCCCACCAAGACCTGCAAATGGTTTCATGCCACCTATGATATATTGGCCTCCACCAAATGCATTTCCTCCTGGTCCCTACCCGACTGCATATGGTTATCAATCCTTTCCATCAACTGCAAATTACATCTCTTTCCCTTCACAGCCTTATAATAACTATTCCTCCTGCAATCCTTTTCTCCCTAAGATGGCAGAAAGTAGTGCTAAGAATAATGTGGCCTTGGAGGAGCCCGATAGTGACTCTGACAGCACTTCAAGCACTACAGATCCAAAAGAGGCATTAGCAAGCGGCAAATAATGCACAAGCTGCACGCACCATATGCAATTTTTGTAAATGAACATCACTGGAAAATAATCTTAGCTAAAAGAGATGCATTATAATGCATATTTGAGCCTCTTTTACGCGGCATGTAGCTTAATTACAAGTTCATGCATGTTCTATGAATGCCGTTACCAAAAAAGATGTAATTTTTTACTCAGTCCTTGTTGCTGGATATGATTGAGAAGCCTTGATGAGTAGACAGTATTCATTGCATAGGTTGAAACATCTAGGTTGTTGCTCATAATTGTTGAACATTGAGTGAGGAAAACGTAACTGTCTTTTTGTGATCAATATCAAAGCACAATTCTTATAATGAATTTGTCTCCCTCTCACTATTTTCCTTTCCCCTTGGTGTATAGCTTGGGGAAAGGGCAGTAATTAATTAAATTATCTGCTGGCACAACATTCGTGAAAGTTGTTTCAACAACTGTAATGAAGTTAATAATTTTAAACTAAAAGTGCAACAAGAAATTCTTGAAAGGAAATAACAATATTTCCCAAGTTACAATTAGCTGAAACTGAAGACAAATATGGTCATTCCCCTAGAATCTACTGTTCATTTAGTTTCACTAGGAAGAGAATGATAATTTAGAGACCTTAAGCTATCGGCTATGCATCTTAGCTTCATATCATAATCAAATGATAGTATAATATCACACTCAATGAATTAGGTAACGTGTGTACAAAGTTTAATGTCCTTGTCAAAGCAGCTTGTCTTGCACACTCAAAACTCTCAATCTCTGTTGTTTATTTTACAGCATTTCTTTAATTACCACACTCTTTCTCTGTCTGCCAAAGATTTTATGTGTCTCTCTACCTACCAAAAGGTATTTATGTAGTGCATTATGTGCATCGACCTATATGTGCTTACGCATGGGAATCTTATCCTTCCCATTTCTGTATCTTTCCTTTTCCAAATTATTTTGCTGAATTTCACAGTTATTTAGCTTCCTCCTATTTATTTTGCAAACGTCCTTTGGCTAAATTGGGGGACACACAGGCAACTTTTGTTTCTACTTGGATGGAAGTGTCACCTTCATTGCATTCCATTTCAAATGTGCATCATCCTGACATCATAAGAAAGAAGCTTATACGCATGCATTAATCATCAATTATATATCATCACTGTAATTCATGCATCATACACCATACACCATCCACACCATCTAAACATACATTTACATCCAACATCCACCATACCCTGCCCATTGCTAACATATTCAAGATTACAACCACTGGAAAAGGGAAACCTGCTCTAAAAGCAGTGCAAGAAAACAAACAAAACAATAACTGCACACTGAAAACATACGCAACTTGAAAAACCATCTTATTATGGTAGTTCCACAATCTGCTCCCTCATAGAAACAAGGAAGAGAATTTGGCCTACAACATGTAACGTAGCGTCTAGTGGAGCTTGTTGGCTACATTGCACTGCTTTCTGATCTCACCCTTAGTGCCAGTGAGAGGGTTGTTCTCAGAAAGTATGGTAAAGGCTCTTGCAAATTCCTTGAAGAAGTAGTCTTGCTTCTTGGCCATTTTCTTCACATAAGGCTTTGTCCTCTTGTCAACCGCTAGTTGGTGATCCACTATCAACAAGCCCTTGTTGTCCAATATGTTCCTGTAGTAGTTGTTGTCAAAAATCATGGGTGTGCCACGGTCGTTTCTCACATACTGCACGGCCTTGGGGTCAGGGATTGGGTCAGGACACTTGTGGAGCATGTGCGGGACATGGTCGGGGTTGAGCTCAGGGGCAACCTCTGGATACAAACGGTGCACCAGCTTCACGCAGTGGGTTCTACCGACACTATGAGATCCTGATAAATTCAACAATACAAAATTCATATGAACTCTTAAGCCACTTGTTATGTCATATGTGACTCATCATCTGAAAAAAAAAAAAAAAAAACTACTTGCATGTATTCATATATACATACAAACATGCATACGTATGAAAACACATGCATGTAACATGCAACATACATACATACATAGACAAGATGGATAAGATAAGAGATAAAAGTATACCTAGGAGAGCCACAACTCCAGGTGTGTCAATACCCATGGCTGCAAACCTATCAAGGACCACAGTCATGCTCTCATTGTGGTCTGGGAGGTATTCCTCAAGTATATCGGCTCTGCTCTTCCTTCCGTCCCTTCTTCCTGTCTTGAGAGGAATTTGAGGGCCTCCAAGCTGAAAGAATAGTCTTAGAACGTGACGTGCATGACAGGATTTTACTCAAATTATCTCTATCGAACCCTACCTTCAGTTTGTGTGTAAACAAAACTGCGACATAGTTAAAAACTGACAATTGAACTTAGTTTCAACTTTCAAATCGGAAAGAGACGAAGCTTATATACTTTGTGTCTAAAACGTTAAAATCAAGGAAAGGTTTATACCAGTTCCAGATCCACGCAAAGAACTCATAGGAAGCACATGGAAAGAGGTGCAATTATGTATAACAAAGACAAGGCTAACAAAAATGGTCAAGGAAAGTACCGAAACAACGGCATCTCTAGCAGATAACACAAGGATATCAGCACAAGAAACAACTCCAGGGCACTCCCTCTCAACAGCTTCCTTGATGGTCTCAATGTACCTGAAGTTCCTCATCCCAAAACTCCTGTCTGTCTCTTTCTCAGACAAGGTCCTCCTCGTTGAGTCCAGCAACAGTGAAGCATCGCATGACTACCGTCGCCAAAAACAAACATATTAAACACATGCAAAGCGATTAAGTGCTGCAAAGAGTGAAAATGAGAATGTGTATTCACCTGGACAGCGCAGTCATGGAAAATATTTCTAAGCCAAGAAAATGCAGTGTTCTTGTGGCGCTTGTAGAGAAGCTTAACTTGTTCTTTGATAATGTCCTCAGCTTGAGGGCATGTATCCTTGTAGAAGTTCATAACAAGACCTGGGTCGTCCTCATTCTCAGCAAAAGCAGGCCTGAGAGTTACAACTGAGAAGGATAACAAAGCAAAGAAGAAGAGAGCTTTGGCAGCCATTTTTTCCCACTCACTAAAGGTCACGGACCCTGCTCAATATCTCTCTTGGATACTCTTCTTAAATAATGCAAAGAGAATCAATTTGGCAATTAAATATTAGGAGGCAGTTGATATTAATTTTTGGGGCCATGACTCGGACTCTTTTGACGTTATTTAACACTTGTAATTGATCTCGCATTTACTGCTAAACAGTCCACACTCTCTGAACTAAGCTTTTAACCTCATTTTGTGTCGAAAGTTGCGAGCTCTTGTTGTGGAGTTACACTACAACAGAATGCAGAGAAACAGTAATGTGTAATTAAGGACTCATTGAAACTTGTTTGTATATTTAATTTCTACTCTTCTTTCAAGGTATTAGATTGAGTTCGGTCTAAGTTATGATCATGACTGATCGAGAAATCTTGTTTGAAAAATTTTCCCCGAAAGATTGATGATAAGTCCTATTTGGCAACTAATAGCTTTGAAATTGGAATTTGTGCCTCATGATAATTGATAACTCTTACTTTTCTCGTTCAATAATATCATAATATCACTCTTCTTAAATAATTATCTTAAATCTTATCTAATAAGATAAATTGACATTTACTATATATTGCATTAATGTAAGCTTATAGGCTTGGTGGATGGTGTGTAACTTATACATTATAAAATCTCCAATTTTCTACGGTGAAATTGACGAGAGGAGGGGGGATCTCGAGGTAATCTAGCACGCTAGATTTCAAAAACATTCAGATAAAGTTATTATTTAATACATATGTATATTTAATCTCCATTCTTGGTTTTGCTTAACAAGGCAGTAGTTGAAGCATAACAAAGGCAATAAGCATAATAATGAATACACCCACATACAATGGACATAGACCCCTCGGGTAATTCTTTAATACTTCTTTTACTTACTTCTTTACTAATATGAAATTCTCATTTGGTGTTAAAGAATCTTCTTTTCTTAAAGATGAATCAAAGCTACCTTTATAAATTGACCACTTCCTCCATTGATAGTACGCTTAATTTACTTTAATCCATTAATAGTGTGTTTCATTATTTTACTTGTCTAATGAGTGTATGCAAGGCCTTTCACTTTCAAGTACTTCCATCGACTTTCATTATTAGTGGAGTGGCATGAAGGAAGGCGGGAACTTAAGAAAGAAATGATGGGAGATGTTGCTTTCTAAGCCAACAAAGAACCAATTATATCTTTCTTCTTATCTTTGCTTTATTTGTTTATGCAACAAAAGGACGACCCATGACCCCATTTGCAGCGATTGCCCTTTACCCGAGAGCACAATACCATTTTTCAACATTTACCCATGAGTAGAGGACTTTCTTTAAGTTAAAACAGAGTTGGATACTTATAAAAGCAACAAATTTCTTGTGAAACAACCCCTTATGGTGTCTTGTCCACCACCGCCAAGGGCTTGAATACCTCTAATGTAGTATAATATAATATTTTGACAAAATGGTAGATGAGAAGTGCTTGTCTTAATACATATATTAGAACATGGGAAGCAGAAGAGAAAAAGCTAAATTAATGAAATGAAAGCAAAAGGAATCGTGCTGTTCCTTTTTCAAATGCAATGCAATGCAATAATACAATTTAAAGTTTTGTGGATTGATTTGAAATTAAAGCTTAACAAGCCTGGAAGCAACTACATGGGGCCATTCTCTTGGGTTCATTCACTTACCCCGCACACAATAGTGCCCCTTATTGTTACCTTCCAGATGATTTGATTCCACTTAATCACCCTTTCATCTATCCTCATAGATATCAGATATGTATTACAACTCAAACGGCTGAAAGCGACAAAATTGGCAGCACCATGGTGACCACTGACAGGTGGCCACCGACACTTAACTATCTACATTAATGTAGTGTTGGAATCTTCACTCTTTAGAGTTTAGACTCAGAAGATTTCTATTTAACTTAACCTAACCATGAAATTCCTTCTTAGGTTAGAAATTTCTCCAATCAATGTTGAATATGTGGATTCCATCAAAATTTATTGTTGATACAGGAAAGTCAATGGCCTTTACTTGTTTACTTCAACTTAATAGTGGACATCTTATTTGTTTTATCAGTAAGTACCTTACTGAAAGCAAGAACTCCAGACAGGCATTGTCTTGAGATCTACAATGATTTAATGGGGCACACTACGTTTACGATGGATAAGAATAAGAAATGCATTATTATTGATGAAGAACTGTACAAGTTTATTTAGATTAATAGCCAAGGAGAATATGTGGACCAACCTGCTTAAATTCACTGCTCGCACTCCGTGAAGTGGTGGCAGTAATGAATGAAACACGCAGCATATCATGTGCTTTACTAATAGAGGCCAGTGCAGAAGCAATCCTAATGCATTGATGTCGCATTTAAGACCTTTCTTTAAAAGCTGTTACAAAATCTTCAAGACGGATATCAAATAGGTTAATATTACTCGCTAACGGATTAGCAATTAGTAATGTGCTTTACTAATAAAATCAGTAATTATATTACTTTAAGGACGAAAAAATCAGTTCACTAAAGGATACTGTTACCAGAGGCTGGTCGCTGATTGACTTCTAAAAAGGCAGGGTAAGCATTGAAAAAAAAATGGCAAAAGGTGTCCGCATATGAAATAAACCCAAGGATACATTATTTTTGGCATATCTTCCCTCTATTTAGCATTTAAGTTATAGGAATAGACTCTGGGCTATTGAATCTGAGGGACTCAAAAGAACTGTTGGGTTTTAATGCCAAATTTACTCAAAGAAATAAGACAGCAGCGATCCTTTCCCTCAAAACCTTGTACTTCACAGGCAGCATAGCATAATTTGTTACCGACAAGAAAGTAGACTGCTATTTTTGCATCTGTCTACATCTCACATCTGCAACAAGATGGCGAATGTGGGGTGCATACCATTTAACTCTCTCCACATGCTCAACCGCAACCTCCCAACAATGACCTGCAAACAACCACAGAGCTGCCTTTCATGGAATGAACATAGAAAGCAATGGTAAGAGCCTTGCAAGAATAGAAAATAAAATACCTTCAGATGCAGCAATTTCATAAATTGATTTAGAAACATGTTCGTTCCATAAACTCTCCTCCGAGTCCTTCACATTTCCATGCACATGTAATATTCCACCCTCACTCCTGCATTATCAGTATGCCAATAGAACCAAGACGGAAACCACAAAAAAAGAAGTAGAAGTTAGCAGTCTCAAATGATATTGAACTCAAAAGCAGTTCAATGTATAATGCAGATTCAGAATTCAGAAATCTTAGGTTAGGATAAAGCACCTTAATGCCCGTACAGCAGTAACCCAGCTGTTCTCACTTGCTGGAAGGAGACCAAGACAGACTCGATCAGCAACTCCCTAGGAGGAAAATAATCATATGATGAATCAATTACAACACAATTTCTCCTGAGATTAAACCACAAGCTACTGAAATATATTCCTTGTGAGAACCACAGAATGTCCACCAACAAATTAAAGAATCCAAGCCAAATTATTTCATAAGCATTCTAAAATCTTTGTTATTTAAGTATTCTATAATGGATGCATGCTTCTGCACATAAGCTATGAAGAAAGTTAAGGCAGCAATAAACAAAGAACAGCCTTAATCAAAATACACCCAAGATGAAACATCTATACGTTAAAATCAGTTTTCAAAGTTAAGATTACAATGTGGTATTTGCAAAATATATGGCCACTCCACATGTAAATTAAACATGCAACCATGCATAGGTCAGCCCTGACCTCACTTATACATTATTAGCAGGCCATCAACAGATTGCAGGATCTCTACACACCTTAGTAAAGAAAGTGTTTCATCATCTTGTAGAGTTAGAGACTACAAGAATATTGTTCAGGTTCCTATAATCTGTAAAGCTCATAAGTTGGCATTTAGGATAGCAGTAATTACATTATTTAACAAAGAATACAAATGTTGACATACTTTAGGTGCGGTGATTCGATTATCTCCTTCAAGTATAATACAACGATCATAGACAGAATTGGCTTGAAGATTATGTTGAAGTGCCTCAACAGCATGAGGATTCCATTCACAAGCATAAACCAGCTTTGCTTTGGCCCTGCTCAACCAACATGATCGTCTAAGAACACAAGGAAAATAAATAAATGATGAACCACTTAAATAGACTGCAAAATGGTGGTGCACAAGGTGATGAACACATCCACCATCCAAATTTTTATTAAAGATCACATGCCCTAAATTTTTCATTCAAGAGAAAGACAGTGGACCCTTGACTTAATTGAAGACATCAATGTAGGCAGTTATAATAGTCTAAGACAATGAAAATTTCATTATACCTGACAAGGAATGGCAAAACAAAATATCCAATTCCAGCAAACAAATCCACAATAACCTCATCTCTACAGTCTAAACTGCCCATACGAAGCTTTTCAGAGAGATTGCCCCAGGAGAACATGCACTTGGTGGCATCAAAAGAATAGAGAATTCCATTCTCACAATGGTTGACCCAGCCATTATCTCCTACAAGAATCTCCAAAGTACTATCCCTTGTACCCGTTGCTGCAACTCGACCCTTGGAAAAAATCAACAAATTCATGCAATAAATAAAGGAGTCATAATTTGGTGAGCGAATTTCACTAGATTCACTATTGATTCAAGTCACTTGACAGCAAAATGTATAGCACTATAATAAATAAATGACAGCAAATTCACAGCCCACAAAAAATGGAGATGCACTACTAGCTAATTTAAAAAACCTAGTATTAAAGAAAAATTCATATTTGCAATATGAACTAGTTTCCAACTACTCGTGTAGTTCATGGAATGGAAGATGATGTATAGAAAGAAAAGAGGAGATATTGCAATACTAAAGTTATGTCAATAGAAACTTCTTTTTTATACAAATATAGGTACAAGGTATTCATATCAATCCTTTCAACATCAAGCGCAATAATCACATGTCCATATGAAACCTTTACACTACGAAGTTAGAAAAACAGGTGCTCTGAAAAAGGAAAATCGAAACAAAATTCATAAGCAAGCAATGTGGCATATTGCTTACTTGACGAGCAAGGCGAGAAGTATTAAGTGACTTGGCAATAGTAGGCCAAAGCTCTTCCCCAATTGAGTCCCATACTGGATCCTTGAAGCATGTCACTGGAAGGACAACAACATCCCCAAGTCGCTCCCATCTGAAGAAGCCAAAAGAATTTAACACGGTTGACAGATTTTGCATCTAAAGAAACTATAAATTGCTAGCAAAGCACCACACAGATGCTAACTGTTAGGTGATATCAACACAATCATTCATAATAAGAAGACAGATAGAAAAGGAAAAAAGTTTTGGAGCACAAACCTAGATGGCAGCTGCTCTAAAAGTGTAGCTGATAGGCCTTTATGCTTAATCAAAGAGGCTACAACTTCATTCATTACTTTTAGGGGAGATTTTGGAGCTCTTTTGGCTTCAGCAACTTCATCTGGATGCTTAGTAGCACCACATTCCTCAAGAAGATGCAAGGCTGTTGAACAGGAGATTTCATTAAGCAAAAGACCTCCTGTAAATGGTGTAGATAAATTATGATTATTCAAACCTTCTGATTCATCTCCAAAATGATGCTGTTTTTCATGGTTAGCACAAAAACTTTCTGTCACAGGGAAACATATATGTAATCCATCCTCCCGCGGATAAGCCTTCCTCCCAAGGTCTAACCATCCAAACTTCTTCAATATGTCCTTCCCCAACTTTGCATATTTTTTATCAAGTTGCACTACCCAGTGTGAAGCACCTATCTGATTCCCACTATTTACACAACATGGCTCAGACTCAGAATTTATGTCTGACTTTTGAGGAAAATATTGTGCATTACCCATTTGCCGACCTTGAACGTCAATGTTCTTTTCTCCTCTTACCCCATCATATTGGCGAGTAACAAGCTTTTCTCCAATCTCTGCAGGCATGTGAAAGTCATCAAAGGTCATTAGAGGGAGTGGGAGCAAGTTGATTTTCATTGGCTCACTAAACTTTGTTCCAAAAGCATAGCAAGCTGCACCACCCCCAATCATAATAAGATCATCACCAACAACATTGGCAGTACACCTTACAAACAGTTCTTTACTCATAGAATTGAGTTTCACATGCTTCCAAATATGGAACTGCAGGTCAAGTAATGCCAACTCTTGGCAATATTGTCCAACAGGACAACCCCCAATAAGTCCAAGATAGTTTTTGTAGATAAACGATGAGTGAGAGAACCTAGCATGTGGACTTCTTCCTGTGACTTTTTCCTTCTTCCATAAATATGTATGAACATCAAAACTGTACAAATCTCCTAGTGCTTTTTCTCCATCATACCCTCCGAACATGTATATAAGTGACCCATAAGCCACCATTGAGTGAGAATGACGGGCACATGGCCATTCCCCACTGACCAATAATTCTTTCCATTGCAGAGAGTCTGTTTCGAGCACATGCAAAGATGAAAAGATTGTATCATTGTTAAGTCCACCAAACACATATATCTTCGAGCCTACAACTGCGGCAGCATGCCGATGCCTGTGGAGCATACATATAAATAATCATATATATCAAGAACTAGAATGAGGGTTATGGACATTAATATAGCTAGCACAAGTTATAAGAATATCGAAGACTCGTACAAAGAGTAGCAAAGCTCGAGTCAGAGGCTATATGAATTTGCTCCAAATTGATATTCAGTATATTGGTTGAATTTTGAGTAAGAAGTCATCTCTTAAAGTAAAGCATATTGCATACATCATTATGCCAAAATAAAAGATAGTGGCATAAATGCACTAAAAGAAACTACCTGGGAGGAAAAACACTGCTAGCACATTCTAACAATGCCCATTCACTTTTCTTTATATTGAATACCCATACATCACTCAGGATGTTCATAGGATCAGCCCTGCCTCCAATAACAAACATGCGATCTCCAACCAAAGAAGCCGTGTGACCCAAGCGTGGAGATGGATTGCCCTTAGCATGAATTGCTTCTAATGTTCCTTTTAATGGATCAATTAATAAAGAATTGTCTCTGCGTGCATGTCTTCCCATACCCCCAAAACCACCAAACACAAGAACCTTGTAACTGCAATTTATGTTTGCCACTGTGCAAGCTGTATGACCCCAAAGGAATAACTTCTCTTTAGGTTCACCAGAAATCACGATCGAAGTAGTAGACAGACTGCTAGCGGGAACTCCTACCGACCCTGCCAATGTATCAAAGACTCAAACTCGCTGTCACATTATAAGGAAACGTGTCCTGCAATCAGACACATATTAGTATGTAATAGTCTACTAGAGGTTCACACGCAGCTGGAGCTGAAAAATTGAACTAAATTGAGATAACTAAGCACCCAAATCTAAAGTAAACATATACACCTCATCACATTTCAGTATTATTTCTCAGCTAATCCCATGTATCCAGAATCGAGATTTATGTTAGATGAAAAGTCTTCATGGATTGTGATTATACAATCGTATTATGTATCATATATTATAACAAAAATAAACAACAAAACACAATTAGAGAACATAGCTCACGACCAGAAATGTACATTGCAAAGTGAATTACCAAAATGGGTGGTATAAACAGTAACACCATTTACATTCTCACCATCACCATCACCATCCCTATCCCCATCTTGACCGTTCACCGCGGTGGTGGGACCCGCAAAGCCATTACTACTACTCATCAAAGCTTGAAAAAACCCTTCAGTCCTCCTCCTGTTAGCCTCCATTTTCTCATTAGCCACACCAACAAGAAACCTCACGTAATCCCCCGACACTAAAACGGCACCGTTCTCTCCAAACGGCACTTCGAGCCTTATCGAACACCGTATCCCGACAATCACGCGTTTCTTCACACTCGTCAAGCCGGACTCTCTGAGCCCGCAAGAAACGGCAATGGAAACCAGAGACTGAGCCGACTCGACATCCCTACATTCGACGGCCACGATCAACGGCTCAAAGCGGAAGACGAGCTCGCAGCTGGGTGGGTCCAGGGGGGACGATGAGGGAGGTGATTCAGAGGGGAAGAGGAGGGAGATGAGCGCGTCGGCATCGGCGGGGTCGTGGGTGATGTAAAGCCACGTGCCACCTTTGGGGCGGTTCTTGGGGTGGGAGAAGATGGAGATGCGGCCTGAGCAGGAGCTGGTGGTGAAGTAATTTGAGTGGGAGTTGATGAGGTTGATGAGGGGGATGATGGGTGTGTCCAACGTGCCTTTTGGTGATTTGTCGGCGACGGAGGAGCTGAGTGAGGATAGCGTCGCCGCTTTTCGTTGCTCGAATGACATCATTTCTTTTCGCTTCGGTGTTGTTGCCTTTAAGTCTTTCAAAACCCTTGCTAATTCTCAGTCCGCTGTCCACCTCTGTGGCTGCGCATGTTGATCAACGGTGAAGGGTTCTTTAGACATTTCCCAATAAATATTATCATAATTATATTTTCGGAATTTCATTGACCTTGACCACCAAAGACTTTTTAAATTATAAGAAAAATCATTTAATTTTAAAATACTAAATATGATTTTACTGTTTTTTTAAAAATTATTTAATATATAAAATATAACTTTATTACTTTCGTAAATTTTTATTAATATCTATTTCATTTACTTTTCTTCTTCAGCTGCGACTCCACGTTGCTCTAGCATGCACTCCATATCACCTGAACATCACCTTTGAACACCACAATCAAGAGCAGCAACCATAATGGCTGTGAAAATGGGGCCTCATTTTACCTTATCTTTCACCGTAACTGGTTTATTCACTGATTTGGTGTTCCTTGTTTTGATCTTTTCTGCTTTCTCTCTTGTTCAATGCAATACCGATCCTTCTGATGGTAATTTTTTTTTTTAAATTAATGCAACGATTTTATTTTATTTTCCATTTTTTTGTTTTGTTTTTAGTTTATGCTTTTTTGTGCGTGGTTGATCGGTTTGGTTATGTTTGGTTTAAAGTTTAATGCTTTATGTTCTGTTTGGCTCCCAAGAAAATGTAAGAGACTGGGATTTAATAAAGTTAACATCTTTGCCTATAATGTTATTTTGATACTCAAAAAAAAAAAAAAAAAAAAAAAAAAATGATTTTTANAAAAAAAAAAAAAAAAAAAAAAAAAAAAAAAACTGATTTTTACCTTTGTTTGACTATGTATTTTGAGCTGTTTTTTGTCTTGTTTTTTGCAGTACAAGCTCTCCAGGTTTTGTTCACTTCACTAAATAATCCATCATCAAAACTAACTAATTGGAAAAGTAATGGAGGTGATCCATGTGGAGAGTAATGGAAAGGAGTAACTTGCGAGGGATCGGCTGTTGTCTCCATGTATGAATGAATATTACAGATGCGTTTTTATTTTGAAATTGCTTATACGAGATGTAGTAAGCCTACCTATGATTTTGATGATTGGTGTCATTTGTTTTTTTGCAACAGTGACATTTCTGGGTTAGGAGTTGATGGAAACATTGGGATACTTGCTTTCAGACCTTATGTTATTGAGAAAATTGTGAGAAATTCTGGCTTTGTTTCCTTTATTGTGGTTTTGAAGTTATATATGTATATTGGTTTCGTCAGCTATTGGTTAACGAATTGCTAATTTGACTTATTTGTTTATCTTTTGCTAGCGATTTGAGTGGCAATAACATTCACGATGCAATACCTTATAAGTTACAGCCAAATCTTACAAGCCTGTATTTGTAATTGCTCATTGCTTAATGTTATTATCTTGAGATTGTTGTTTACTCGTTTGATTTGCTGACTTCTGTTCATGTTATTGTGCAGAAATCTTGCAAGTAATAACTGTAGTGGGAATCTTCTTCATTCCGTTTCTACCATGGTTTTGCTTACTTATCTGTAAGTGAGTTTTCTTGTAAGATATGAAATTTGATTTGCCTTTCTTGGAAGTTAGTTGCAGTTTAGAATATATATTATCACCTAACTGAACAAAATGTGGTTTGGGAATGTAAGCCGTAATTCACTCACCCAGTCAGTTGGAGATATCTTTACTAA
Source organism: Bursera cuneata (assembly GCA_026212285.1). Taxonomy (NCBI): domain Eukaryota; kingdom Viridiplantae; phylum Streptophyta; class Magnoliopsida; order Sapindales; family Burseraceae; genus Bursera; species Bursera cuneata. The sequence goes on along the minus strand of JANLJB010030965.1, from coordinate 10,786 downwards.
TCTTGTTGGCCTCACAACCTTGTAAGACATCTTTTTTCATTGTAAACATTTTTTTTTTCTCTGTTAGTTTGATTCCTATAACATGTTGGCTATCAAAATTGTGATGCTGAGAACTTTACAATGTTTTGTCATATTATGCGGTTTTAGTTTGGTTTAGTATGTTGTTTGTACATGAAAAATGTAAATTGCAGGATCAAAACGTATCATTTCATCGATGTTGTACCACCTAAAGATCATCTGTAATTTTGATAAATTGCATCTGTTTGTTGTTTCTTAGTGCAGTATGCATAGAGTGACCATTTTAATGCAGGTATCTCTCTTTTAACAACTTTTCTGGAGACCTTCCTAATTCATTTAGTTCATTGCCCAATATTTCTGTACTGTGAGTAAACTGCTACTTCCTTCCTAGGGAAAAATGGTTGCAAATGTCTATGAAGTTCTATTGGAGTGCTCATGATTTTAGAATTTGTGGCAGCTGTTTGCGGAACAATCAATTGACTGGTTCTCTAAATGTCCTTTCAGGTTTGCCTTTATCTAATCTGTAAGTTGCTATTCGTATGTTGAAGTGTTCTATTATCTTTTGTCTTCCAATCTGTTCTTATCTTCCCTAAAATTCACAGAAATGTTGCAAACAACCATTTCAGTGGTTGGATACCTCGGGAACTCAGTTCAATCCAAACTTTTATGTAAGTTTGCTCAATCCTCCCTTCCTTTCCTTTTTAAGTAACATTTGACTCTTGCCAAATGCTTAACAAAGTTGGTGAAAATAAATTAGATATGATAGAAATTCTTTCGACAATGGTCCTGCTCCGCCACCACCTCCTTTTACGTCACCACCACCTGGTAGATCTCGTAATAATCGAACTCATTCTGGATCAGGTTCAAGTACACCTCCAGACAACCAGTCATCAAATTCGGACAAGGGATTGTCAGTTGGATCTATTGTTGGCATAATTCTGGGTGCTGTGACTGTGGTTGCCCTAGTGCTACCTGCTCTTACTTTGCATTCGAAGGAATAAAAGGAAGGTAAGTGGTGGAAGAACTTCTGCAGGAAGTCTCCCGGCCAGCTTACACAAAGGTAGGCTTTCATTTCTCCATTGTTTCTCCTCTTTGCAGTTGCAACTTCTTTTCTAATTTGTTTATTTATTTACATACATGCTTTTCTACAATGTCTTTAAGTAGGGTTACAATCTCCACAAGTGATTCTTTATGGATCAAGATACAGTGATAAGTTCATCTTTAATGATCTAAACCATATATTTAGATTTCATGCATTTTAATTAGCTGCACTACCTGAACATATATGTTTGTAAAATGTAGAATTTCTACTTCAGTCAGTCCGCTTTGAACTATGGTCTTCAACAATTTGCAGCTTAAAACTCTAGTGCCATGAACCTAATTGTTCGGGTTTGCAATCTGCTCTGCTTTTGCAGTACATACTGAAATGCAGGAGCACCAGGTGAAAAGTGCAGCTGCTGTTACAGATCTCACACCCCCGCCTGCAGAAAAAATGTTAGTTGAGAGCGTGTCAAAAAATGGATCCTTGAAGAGAATGAAGTCACCTATTACTGCTACTACGTATACTATTGCTTCTCTCCAAACAGCTACAAATAGTTTTAGTCAAGAATATCGTATTGGTGAAGGTTCCCTTGGTCGTGTTTACAAAGCAGAGTTTTCCACGGGGAAAGGTAACTGATCATGTTTTAACTTTGTAAAATTATATTTGTTTTATTCAGGTCCATATGATCACACTAGGGTGCAAAAATTTATTAAGTTTATATTCACTCAACAAGGATTGCTACTACAACAATTCTGCTGTAAGAACTGTTGGCGTCCTTCAATATGCTCTTTCGTTCTTTCGCTGATAATATTTAATTTGCTTTCTGATATCTCTATAATACTGAATTTTGCAAGGAACCCTTAATTTATCTATTTAATTACACACATGCATAAATCATTATTTCAACAGTTGATTTTACCAGTATGGAAATCATGACTCCAGTTTTTCTGGTCCATGCATCTAGTTATTCCCTAAAATTTTCACATAATGATAAAATCCTTTTGTGGTTGGATGAGCTAGATGATGGCTGTTAAGAAGATTGACCATGCGGCACTTTCATTACAGGAGGAAGATAACTTTCTGGAAGCTATTTCTAATATGTCATGCTTAAGGCACCCAAACATCGTTACATTGACTGGATTTTGTGCAGAACATAGCCAACGTCTTCTTGTGTATGAATATGTAGGAAATGGCAGTCTGCATGATACGCTGGGTTTTGCTGATGTTAGGAGCAACAATCTGGCCTGGAATGCACGTGTTAGGGTAGCCCTTGGAACTGCCCGGGCTTTAGAGTATGTTACATGTGTATGACATTTTAAGTCTCTTCCTCTCTCTACTTCTCTCCTCATCCCCCGTGTAGGACATGTGGGTGCTTGAAGTGTGTGTCCTTTCTAAACTTTATCTTTGTCTATTAGGTACTTGCATGAAGTGTGCTTGCCTTATGTTGTACATAGATATTTCAAGTCGGCAAACCTTTTACTCGACAATGAGCTCAATCCCCACTTGTCAGATTGTGGTTTAGCTGCGCTAACACCAAACACGGAATGACAGTTGATTAATAGAGATAGGATATATTTGCTACTTAGTGGGACTTGCTCTTTAAGTATCTTTTATTATATACTAGCTTGATAAGTGCCATTCTCTTCATGATTGACAGGTTTCCACACAGATGGTTTGTGCATTTGGTTATAGTGCTCCTGAATTTGCGTTGTCAGGAATATACACGGTATAAAGTGATGTGTTCAGCTTTGGGGTTGTAATGTTAGAGCTGTTAACTGGTCGGAAGCCACTGTACAGGTAAATCTTATTTTAGATTGCTAAATTGTCTTATTTTTATTCCTGAAGTATTATTACCATGTTCAATTTTGGGATTGTGGTTTACATGCCTGTTCTCATTTCTTGGATTTCTGGTTCTTTAGTTCAAGGCCAAGATCAGAGCAATCACTTGTCGGATGGGCTACTCCCCATCTATACATGACATAGATGCATTAGCAAAAATGGTTGATCCTGCCTTGAATGGCATGTATCCTGCCAAGTCTCTGTCACGCTTTGCCGACATTATTGATCTCTGTGTTCAGGTAAACATTTATGCCAATGATGAGATTGAAGTTTATGTTAACCTGCAAGACAACAGGCTAGATATGTACAGCATATTCTCTTGGTGTCATGGACAATAGCAATTAAGTCAGATTTAGTAGCCAATAGTATTTTTAAGCCTTTCTCATCCTGGAAACCCTGTGCATCTTGTTTAATATTGGATTGATTTTTTCATGTTATGGTTTTATGCAATTTTTCAGGCTCATATCTGAAAAAACCTACTTTATTATGGCTGTAACCAAGTATTTGTCTAGTTCTACATTTTAACTTTTCCACGATCGAGAATTGTTTATTAACATCTTTTCTTCTATATAGCCAGAACCCAAGTTTCGGACTCCCATGTCTGAAGTTGTTCAAGCATTGGTGCCTTTAGTGCAAAGGGCTAGTGTGGTCGAGAGACGATCAAGAGATGAATTGGGATTTTCCTATAGGACCCCAGAGCATGAAGATATAGACATGTCATTTTAGATGTACCATCCTTGTTGAACTTGAACATGAAGCCTGCAATTTTGTATACAACCACGCTAAGGTCTGGAGACCCTGAAGAGCATACAGATTAAGAGAAAAGATGTGAAAGTTTGTTGAAGACCAGAAAGATATGTAATTATGTTCCATACATTCATCTTGCAATTTTTATTTCATTATGCACATTAAGGTATATATATATACATGTTTGGCGGAAATGCTGCTGTATATTTTATTTTCAAATTTTAGTTCAATATCTTGATGCACATTCAAGATGTTTTGCAGCATAATAAAAGTTTTAGCTTGATTCATGATGAGAATGACTTTGGTTGAAGATTCGTATAAAAAAGACTTTCCGCTTCCTGGTGTAGACTTGAGTATTTTGTCGTTTTGAGAATGATCTTTTGAGTTTTTCCAGACATTGTTAGCCACTTTGCACCGTTCAGATTCTGCTAGGAAAGTCTGGCTCAACTCCATAAAGACAAAGTACTCATGTCCAAAGCCTTGCTTAACCAGATCGAACCAGGGGGTTTTACTTGTGTCCTACCCTTTCCTCTTACTCATATTATATATATAGTCAACTAAATAATTTAAGGCTAGCTAAACACAACAGAGAGCATCGGACATCTAAATTTGACTTGTCCGGATTGATCAGGCCGAAACCTATTTAAGCCACAATGTATTTCTATTTGATCACATCTAAAACTTGAACAAAACCAAGCAGTATATCAATATTTGCAATATTACTTGTTGATTAGTACTTAAAAGTGTATATTTATTAAGAGTCATCATTTTTATATTTTAAGTGTTATTAATTTAAGTATTTTTATATCATTGAACTTAAATGAAGAGTTATCATCAATTTGTGATTAACGGTTATTTTGACATAGGTTTAGTAAAATAATTATAATTTTTAATCCGAAGGTCTGATTGATATAATTCTTATTCCTAAAGATTTGTAGCCCAATTCTCTACATAGTTCAAGAGCATCTCAAAGCCCAAATCCAATGTTCAATAGACCAAAAGTGGACTGCAACAGAAATGAACCGGATTCTAGAAGATCAGCCTGATATACCTGGACTATACGAACCGTATCTCCTAAAATACATATCTAAATGACCTGAAATCGACGGTTATAGAAAGCTGATTTAATTATCTACAACTTTTTTTGTTGACGATTTTGCCTAAATCGATTGAAAAGATAGTCAAAAATCACATTGGAAGTCGGTGGCCTGGTTAGTGGGTTCAGCCTGACATACCTACCATCTTTTGACCATATCTCCTAACATATAACTCCAACTTACTTGAATCTGGTGGCTATGGAAAGCTGTTTCAAAGATTTACAATTTCTATGAAGACATTATAGTCGAATTCGGTGGACTTTAGCATCAAAAACGTGTTGTATGGTAGTGGAGTGGTAGGTAGCCTAACTTTGACTATTATACTATTCATTGAATATCTCTCCCTCACTTGCCTATATAAGACAACTCGTGGCTCATTGTAAGAATTCATCTCAAAATCTATCTCACAACATAATAAGTTAGAGTGTTCTTACAACATTCTCTCAATTCATGAGAGAATGGATTGTAACTTAGGTTAGAGTTAGAGCAAGGCTACAGAGGAGCTTGATTATTTAGTTTTCTTGTTTTTTCTTCTTTGATTCTTATGAGTGTGCTTTAGTGTTTATATTTTTGTTTATGAGAAAAACTATTTGTTTATCATTAGATTTGTTTTAATCTAAAGATTATTTTCTTCAGAATTATATAAGTTCAGTCATGCTTTTCTTATGTGCAGTTTGCTAAATTATAATCATTTTTAGAAGTATCTATTTTATGAGTTGATCTTTTGTCGATCTTGGATAGCTTATAAAAATAGATCATCGTTGTTCTTCATTGTTTGAAAGATTTTTTCAAAACAAAATACTGAAGTTTTTATCTTTGATCTTTAACATCATTTTTTTAATTGTTTGTTTAAGATATGAAACATGCAATTGAGTAATAAAAAAGGAATCAAAGTTAGAAACATTAAAATGAAACAATCAAGTGAATTTCAAAGCCTTGCCATTATTATTTCAATTTGTCTTTAAGTTATCTTGTCGATCATTTATCCCGATTTTTTAATAACCTTTTACGTTAGTAATTGCCTCTCTGTGGATTCGATACCTAAAGCTACGCTACAACAACTGCTTAGTCGAAGGTTAATTTTGAGCGAGATCACTTGTATATATCTGTATGTTCTGAAAAGCACACCATTAAATACTTATGTACTGTCTGAACCCACTAGCTATTATATGTATTGGTTTATCTTTTGGCTACTATATATGTAAGATTTGTCCACATCCACTTAAAAATGATGCATATTAGCCTGCAACGGCTGCTTCCCGCACTCTCATATTGGAATCGAGAATTGCCCAACTCTCTATCAATATCCTGCAACACAACAATAAAGATGCCAACAAAATTAGAAAATGGAATGCATAAATATAAACTAACTACTTCCAATGCAGATGCTGACAGACATAACAGACCAAAAAAAATTAATTCACTTCAAAATTTATTGCAATTCTTAATATTTAAATTAGCATATCAAACATTAATACATCGAGAAAAATCCAAAAATAGGCCATCAACAACAATGTCCATAAACTGGTCCAAGCAGAAACTTACTCATGGACAGAACTTCCTTAATGGAGTTAAAAAGACAACTCAACATGACTAGCCCAACAATTTGCACATAACATGTTTTTATTTCTTATCATAAGTTCAGCAAAAAGATATTAAGCTACTGTGAGTTCTAATTTGAAAAGGAAATAGTAAAATGGATAGCCTAAATTATTTGGCACCAGTGCAAATAACTATCCTTTTAACATTCTAACAACTTGATTAAATGTTGTCAATCAACATTTCTTTATGATACAGAAATAGATTAACGCGGCAAACATTTTCTTGTATTCCATTTAAATCTATCCACATTTCTAGTAGAGTAAAACTGTTTTTCCAGCCCAAGAATCCTGACATTATACTTTCCATCCAAAACCCAAATTTTTGAACTTCAATTTAAATCACAGATGACCATTCACTTTAAATGAATGACTAGTGCTCTGGTAAATCATGTAGGGTCCTCTACCTCTCACTCTTAAACAAAATTTTTGGAAAATTTAGCATACTACTGTAGTTCCAATCATACGTAGTAACTGTTCTAAAAACTACAATAATTTGTAGAGAGAAGTGTCAATAAATGTGTCAAACACATACCTCCTTAGCAAATGTGTAAGTTATTTATTTGCTAGCAACCTCTATGACAATGATAGTCAGTTTAGCAATGCAAAGAATCATTTAAAGGAATGGGAAAATTAATCTATTGAGAGATTTTCATGCCAATGAAATTGAGGTAACATAGAATTAAAATCATCCATGAATAAAAAAGATAAAATGTTCTAGAAGTTTGACACCAAAATAAGAGGAACACATATGCAAAACTGCAAACAAGAGTTCCAGTATACAACTTCAAAGAGTTACATAGACATTATCATTTGATCACTTACAAAGATAAAGTTGTCGAGCTACAACATATATAATGTGGAGCACAGTAAATACTTTCAAATAGCTCATGACAAAATGTATATAATTACTCGAGATCAACTCATAGAACTTTTCATAATTTAAAATGTATGACAAATAACTATCATAGTCAAAGCATCCAGCTCACCAGAACAATTCTATAGCATATTTCAGAGTTTCTCATTTACTAGTTGGCGCCTTAATAATGATAATTATATCTCCAATTATCAACAATGGGTGGTAGAGTTGGTCAAGAAGGTGGACTTGGGGAGGTATTGCATTTCTCCTTCGATCCTCCTCTTCCCAAACGTTTTTGTTGATGATACAACTTTTGTGCAACTTTTGTGTAACTTTTGTGCAACTTTTGTGCAACTTTGATAAGGATAAATTTTCAATTTGATTTATTTTCATTCGAGTATTTTGTTAATTAGATAAGGATTTTAATTTTGCTTTCCTTTTCTTAAAGTTTGTATAAATTTGATAATTTGTCAATAAATATATCAGAAAAAGTCTCCCCAAAATATCTTTATTTTCATGTTCTTTATTATTTTAGGTCTAAATAGACCTACAGTTTTTCATCTGCTCTTCCATTCCCACAAAGCACTTATAGGTATTCTTATTTGTATTCTGAAACCATCATCATAAGCTATCTGACGCACGCGATGAGCATTTTCACCGAGGCTACTATCCAACATAAAAAATCCTCTGAATCCATACTTGTTCACCTCTTTAAGAACTTGATAGGCCTCTACGGTGTGGTCTCGAAGTTGATCCAGTTTGGACGTTTCTTCAAGTAATTGTTGCAACTCTGCTTCCGCGGCTTTAATGGAAGCTTCCGAGCTGTGATTTTTGCTTTAAGTCTCTTCTGAATAGAGCGCTATATTAAACGCCACAAGAACTTCATCTTTAACATTGTCCGCTGTCGATATGTCCGGTGAAGTAAGTTCAACCTCCTCTTGCTTTCCAGAAGCTCTTCATTTTTTAGCAGCAAATTTTTTTCAATCGCCATCTATATCAAACAAACACAAACGTAAATGATGATGAAAACAAACTATTTCGTTAACAGAAAAGAAGTAGAGATGGAGTGTTTGGTTCTCGGGGACAAACTTACAGGATCCCAAGCCTTTCGAGCCACAACAGATCTCAAGCCTCTCAAGCGCGAGGATTTGAACTGTTATGGATTTTGAATTGTTTGATTATCATTATTATTATTATTATTATTATTATTATACAATGCAAGTACTTTTTGGGGTAAGATTATTAATCATTTCTAATCTAGATAAACTAATACATTTGACTGTTTTGGTGTTCAGCTCTATTTGCATATAGACTTCATACATGCCAACTTAACTTAAAACAAATATTTATTAAAATCTTGATTTACTGTCATTCCTTTTATCTTCAAATATTTTCAACTTCAATGTTATAGCCTACCATTTTAGTCAACTGATCTCCAGTTGCTTTCAAATATTATATTGTAACTGTGTCCTCTCTTTGCCTACAACTTTCCATTTTGGTATCCTTTATGTAGTAATAGTCAATTTTTTTCAGAGAGAGCAACATGGCAAATAATTTTCACGCTTCTGCTCTATGTCATAGGCTTTGGTTCACATTCATCATTTTTTACCCTCTTGTGACAACACTTACAGAGATATCTTCATGCATGTTTAAACACTTTTTTACCCTCTTTACTATTCCCCCTGGGCCTAAAATATTACAAGTTCTATCCATCTTTTTGTGTGTTCTGCTTATTCAACAACATTGGGACTATGTAGTCTACAGTTACTGAACATGGCACCAAATGTTACAAGTGTAACATGTGTATTTATCTTCAACCCACGCTTCCTCTATTATTTACTTCTAATCAATACATTGAAGTGACGTTGTCACTAGAAAACAGAAAATAAGCATCAACATCTGCTTGTAGGATTAGCTTCCACTCTCCTCAGCCACTGAATAGTGCTGTTTGTTACATTTTAAGTTTCTGATATCAGTACCAATCAACATGTTTGGAGGAAGTTTTGGGTTGTTTCTTTGGCTTTTGATATTGATTGTTCTCAAACTTAGCTTTAATAATAAGAGAATAAAGCAAGTCTGCCTCCGCTGAAATATGGTAAGGCGCATTCAAGATCCTACGAAATCAGGGTAAACATGTTAGTGAAAGTTAGTAATAATAAACTATGAATTAGGGGTGGGCACGGATCGGGTTTGGCCCAACCTGAAAAAAAACCTAAACCCGATCAGATCACAAAAAATGAACCCGAAATCGGGTTTTAGAAAAAATGAACCCGTCTGGTTTACTTCGGGTTGGTCGGGTTAGAAAATAATTTTTTTAACTATTCGGGTCGGGTAAATCCACATATCTTTGTATAATAAATAAAATTTATTTACGCTTTCATTTCAATTGAGCTACAGCCAAGTGGTACCTTTGTCAAAGGTTTTAAAGGACGGTGAAGGTTCGAATCTTCTTGCTTGCAACATTTTCAATATTATGTAACTAACGCTACAATAAATAAAAACTTTTATAGAGCATAAATAGAATGATTTGTTGCCCAGTGGTAAAGCTGCGCAGGAAAGTTGGATTTGTGGGGAGGGTTCGAATCCCACTATTTCACATTTTGTTAAATGTCTAAATTTATAGTAGTAATAAATAAAAAAGTTTACAAAAAACAAATAAAAAGGCTTGTAGCCCAATGGTGATATTACAAAGTGGGTAATGAGGGGGCAGGTTTGAATCTCATTACAAAAAAAAATTATTTTGAGGACTTTGACCTGAAATCTCGAGCTGTTAGAGGGTAAGCTGTACTATTTGGTTGTTTTGAATCTCGAGCTACTAGAGGGTAAGCTGTACTATTTGGTTGTTTTGAACTTGTTAATCTTCACCAAGTCCTGATAAACTTATATTATGCTTATTATAAACATCATTCACTTTCTAACACGCTGATGTTGGTCCTTTTTTTTAACTAATTCGCCACTAACTTTATTTATTCATGCTTTATCTCATTTCTTGGACGATTTTCCTATGTTCAACATACAAGCTCATACACTAGGGAGACAACCAACCGTTAGAAGTTGCCCTTGCAGTTCCAGTTGAAGAATTATATGTGAAAGCATGAGGGGTCGTTTTGACGTAATGAATACGGGCACCTTGCATGTGTGTTTTCGAATGATAGAGGTGAGTGGTCAGCAAAAGCAAAATATGATGCATATTGAAGTTAAAAGTTGTGTAGAAAAGCTCCTTCAAATGGACAAAATAAACAAGGGAATTGCGAGTTCATTTTAACCAATTTAAAGCCAAAGCTGTGCTAATGCATGGTCACAGATTAGCCCTTGACATCCAGGTATATATAACAAAACGGCCTAGACCGTTTCATGCAAACGTTTTAGTTAACAGAGTTCTCCTCAAGATGGGAAATAATAGGCCACCAAAGTTGTACATATTCTATTATGAATGGTGATCACGCTCAAAATTAACCTTCGGCTAAACAGTTATTGTAGTGTAGCTTTAGGTATCGAATCCACAGCGAGGAAAATTTATCAACAAAAAGGCTTGACAATTAAATAAAAATAAGATTGATTTGTGATGATGATAGAAAATAATGAT
>JANLJB010030964.1:2746-39014 GCA_026212285.1 Bursera cuneata | reverse complement strand
CGGCAGCACAAGCGTCTACTGGAAAATCCAAGGCCGGATCGAGAATCAGCAGGCCGAGGGGGGTCAGGAGCGACCAACGTATCACGGAGATCAGATGGTTGGGTGGGCGGCAGCGACGGTGACGGTGGTGACAGTAGGGATATTTTAGTCATTGTAATATTTTTTGTATAATTGTTACTGTTTTCTTAACGTCTGTTAAGTATTTGGGGGGTTAAAGTTARTTTAATATAAGTTTGGGGTTACTTGTTTTTGAGTAATCTAACTGGGGGGTCAGAGCATTTCCCCCAAAACTTTGCTACTGTCTCTTCACCTGCCTCGCAACCCATCCAGGTTCAATCCCTTTTGTCCACTATAAGGAAGCAGTACAATAATTTCTGACAAGTGACAAACCATCTGTTACTTGGACTCTTAATCATGGGAGAAGTTGATGAAGCTTTCGTGCAAGCTCTAGAACACAGGCCTAAAGTACACTCAATTATTCAAGCTGAAGGCATACCCTTAATTGATCTCTCGGTGTTGAACTCGCCTGATGATCAGGATGCCAAAAGCTCCGTTGATGGCCTTGTTTTGGAGATTGGAAATGCATGCAAGAACTGGGGTTTTTTCCAGGTGATCAACCATGGAGTACCACTGGAAAAGCGCCAAATGATTGAGAATGCATCAAGGAAGTTCTTTGCTCAGCCACTGGAGGAGAAGAGAAAGGTTAGGAGGGATGAGAAGGTGGTGTTGGGCTATTATGACACTGAGCATACTAAGAATGTTAGAGATTGGAAAGAAGTGTTTGATTTCACTGTAAAGGATCCTATGGTGATCCCAGCTACACCTGATCCTGATGACAAGGAAATAGCTGAGATGCATAACAGGTGGCCTGAGCACCCTCCTGAATTCAGGTAAATTTTGCAAGTTGTAACCATTTTTGGTTGTTAGTCACTCAGTAGTGTTGATTTGTGATCTGGGTTGGTTATGTAATCTAATGGGGTTGCTTTGCCAGGGAAGCATGTGAAGAGTATGCTAAAGAGATGAAAAAACTTGCTTACAAGTTGATGGAACTTATTGCACTGAGCCTAGGCTTGCCAGCGAAGAGGTTCCATGGATTCTTAAAGGATCAAATTAGCTTAATTAGACTTAACCACTACCCACCTTGCCCTGCTCCCCACCTAGCTCTTGGAGTTGGTCGACACAAGGATGCTGGTGCCTTGACCATCCTAGCTCAGGATGATGTTGAAGGACTTGAAGTGAAGAGAAAATCAGATGGAGATTGGGTTCTTGTCAAGCCCACTCCGGATGCTTATATCATAAATGTTGGTGACATAGTTCAGGTAGCAAAGATCAATAACACGTTGTTAAATTGGTTATACAAGTATTTGTGTATAATAGATAATTTGATGATTGTGTAATTGGAAAATTGCAATATGATTGTACAGGTTTGGAGCAATGACACTTATGAGAGTGTGGAGCACAGGGTTATGGTGAACTCTGAGAAGGAAAGATTCTCCATTCCATTCTTCCTCATACCAGCACACTACGTGATGCTACAGCCCTTGGATGAGATGACAAGCGAGCAAAACCCTGCCAAATATAGAGCATTCAATTGGGGGAAGTTTTTCACCACTAGAAGGCGCAGTAATTTCCAGAAGCTTGCTGTCGAGAACATTCAAATCTATCATTTCAAGGTAGATGACTTATCAAACAAGCTAGAAGGATCGCTCTCTATCAACAATTAGCACCAAGTTACTTTACACACATACTACCATTGCTGTAGATAGCTGAAAATGACAAATAAACATTGTGTGTTTTAATCTGTTTGCTAGATTAGTACTATGTATTTGCAATAATGGAATTTTCTGTAGATAAAGTTTTCAGAATTTTAAAAGCACAAATTATGACTCTAATATCTTGCTAGTGTACACGTTATTCTTGATCATGAATAACAGCTAGTGCTAAGCTTGTTTGGGGTGAATTCTTGGACTTGATAATCTTTTGCTACTGTCACATGATGCTCATTTCATTTGGCTGATTACTATCAGTTTACATACTGCCCTTTATGTCGAAGTCGTACCAAGTCTTTGCTAAAAGGGCAAACGCCCTTTTGCCAAATTGTCCTTCTACCTGATTGTCTCAGCTGACTTACAGAGGAAATGTAGTTTCAAAATCTAGTTAATTCAGTGATGACCCTTGATTTTATTTTATCTTTGTTAAACGAGAAAATGAGAATCTACATCATAAATAGCAGTTAAAAAAAAGAAAAGAATTTCCTAGTTCACATCGTAAATTAATTAAAGAATGTTGATGAGCATGATGTGTGTCTTATAAAGTACATGTATAGACTCACTGAATAGCAATCGTTATTATGTTAATGAGTTATTTTAGTGTGTCCAAATTTAAAATTATAATTTTAAACAAGTGTAATCTTATATGATTACATCGTGGATCCATAATAAGATGAATATTTTTGTCATTTTATCATATCGAAATGTTCCAACCTTCACCTGTATATAAGTGTAAGCTCATTCATAAATTTATAATGCTTAGGGTAGCTTTTTCCTCGTATACATAAATCCCCTCTCTCTCTCTCTCTCTCTCTCTCTCTCTATATATATATATATATATATATATGACAAATAATATGTATTACAAAATTAAATAAAAATTTTAAATTCAAACAGCCTGACTCATAAAATATATAAAATAAATGCTAAATCCAACTCTATTTACACTTTACAATTTCTAAAAAAAAATTATAAGCACATGGGACTATTCCAAAATAAGGAACAATGCTAAATTTGAAAACAGAGTGGGCACAGGCCTGAAGCAAATTCCCAGGATGGTAAGCTGCATGCGATGCTAGCAAACTTCCAAGTGAAACAGCGCTAGAATCTGAAGGCTGACACGTAAAAGCACCTCAAAGGCAGCAGCCCCACACGCTTTGATGGTGGCAATGCACAAAGTAGAAGGGAAAGAAAAAGAAAAATGTGTAGTAACAGGACCTAGAATTCAACCCACAAAGGAAAATTTATTAATCAATCTCAAGTAATCTGACACAAAATGTTAACATGAAAAACGACGTAAACTAAGAAGCAAAGCTCACAAAATGAAAAGGGTGGACATTTATGATTCTTCAAAGGCCACATGCCCCTTGTATCTTCTAGATCATGAATAATGTGAGTAATTTGTGCCATCATTTCTTGAATTTGGCTTCTGATGCAGTAATAGTATGATCACAATAGCAAGAATTGCAGCCATAATTTGTGCTTGCAAAATTCTGAAAACATTCTCTACATCAAATTCCATTATTGCAATTACATAGTATGATTGTAACAAACAGGTCAAACACACCATGTTTATTTCTCATTTTTTCTGCTATTTACAAAAGAAACTTTTACCGCTACTTGTCGATAGCGAGTGATCCTTCTATCTTGTTTGATAACTCATCTACCTTGAAATGATGAATTTGAATGTTCTCAACTTTAAGCTTCCCGAAATTACTGCGCCTTCTAGAAGTGAAAAACTTCCCCCAACTGAATGCTCTATATTTGGCAGGGTTTTGCTCGTTTGTCAGCTCATCTAAGGGCTTCACCATGGTGTAGTGTGCAGGTCTGAAGGAGAATGGAATAGAGAATCTTTCCTTCTCAGAGTTCACCGTTACCCTGTGCTCCACACTCTCGTAAGCATCATTACTCCAAACCTGCACAATCATATTGTAATTGTCCAATTACACAAATCATCAAGCCTATATATTATAAGAAATAGATATTACTTGTTATCCACTTCTAGAGACTGTCACATTGAGAGTAGTTACTTTCGAGTATTAGAGACCGATAGCCAAAAACAAAAAAACAACTACATAAACGATGTTTATAAAATCTTTGCTACCTGAACTACGTCACCAACATTAACGATATAAGCATCCGGGATGGGTTTGACAGGAATCCACTCTCCATCTGATTTTCTCTTCACTTCAAGTCCTCCAACATCATCTTGAGCAAGGATGGTTAAGGCAACAGTATCCTTGTGTCGACCAAGTCCAAGAGCTAGGTTAGGAGCAGGGCAAGGTGGGTAGTGATTAAGTCTAATTAAGCTCATTTGGTCATTAAAGAAACCATGGAACGTCTTTGCTGGCAAGCCTAGGCTCAGGGCAATAAGTTCCATCAACTTAAAAGCTAGGTTTTCCATCTCTTTACCGTATTCTTCACACACCTCCCTGGAAAAGCAACCCCATTAGAACACATAAGCAACAAGATGAAAGTGTTATAAAATTTCTAATTTACCTTAAATCAGGAGGGTACTCAGGCCACCTGTTGTGCATCTCAGCTATTTCCTCGTCATCAGGATCAGGTGTAGCTGGGATCACCAAAGGATCCCTTGCACTTACATCAAACACTTCTTTCCAATCTCTAACGTTCTTAGTATGCTCAGTATCATAATAGCCCAACACCACCTTCTCATCCCTCCTAACCTTTATTTTCTCCACCAGTGGCTGAGCGAAGAACTTCCTTGATGCATACTCAATCTTTTGGCGCTTTTCCAATCGCACTCCATGGTTGATCACCTGGAAAAAGCCCCACTTCCTGCACGCATTTCCAATCTCCAAAACAAGGCCATCAATGGACTGATCATTAGGAGAGTTGTTCAAGGCTGAGAGATCAATCAAGGGTATGCCTTCAGCTTGAATAATTGAGTGCACTTTAGGCCTGTGTTCTAGAGCTTGCACAAAAACTTCATCAATTTCTCCCATGATTAAGACTCAAAAGTAACAGATGGTTCGTGACTCATTGTAAGTGCTTATAGTGGACTACTTTGATTGAACCTGGACAGGTTGTAAGGCAGGTGAAGAGACAGTTGCAAAGTTTTGTCATGATACGCTTTGTGACATTTTTGCTTAATTGGATAAGGTTTCTGACTGAAAACACAATATAATATCCTGGACTCTTCTGATTATTATTAATGAATTAATATGTCTTACATGTTATGTTCATTAACCTGTAAGGTACCACATGGCCGGTCAATAAACTATGGAGTTTGGATCATGAAATTGATCGACTAAGAACATGATTTTCTTTTTGAAGTATAACTATAGGATTCATTTTTTCGATGGTGTAATTGATTTACTTTATTGAATTTGATTTTATACTAAATTCGTGAAACTCTTATAAACTTGAATTTTCCTGTATAAGTGTTATTTATCTTAAACATGGTTTTTGAAAATTGGTTAATGTTGTTTTCATATTTTCCAAAACAATAAAACTAATAATTCAATATCTAACTGTCTTTAAAACCTGTTATTTTCCCTCCGTTATTACATAATTGTTTTTAGATTTCAAATAATTATCATTTATCTAAATTACATCTACTTAATTGAGAGAATCCAAATCCTATAAATTAGTCGAGAATCTCATTCTCAAATAATATACCTAAAATGTCAACATCTAAACAATACAACTTAAAATTTCATTCCTATTATCCTTTACCCACTTCATCAAGCAACCAAACAAACTTAATGGGTCAAACCAACACCTTCTTCAATCTATTCTCCATAAAGATGGCAATTGGACCTCACTTGCCAATTACAATGCAGGCTGGGCCAAAGGTGGGCCACGCCCAAGGCAAAGGTTTGAGGCCTAGCTGACCTACCTTGGCCCTACTCGACGGGCCTGGCCCGCCTTTTAAATGAAATAAAAAAATTAAAATTTTTATAAAATTTAAATTATTTAAAATTAAATTTATATTTAAAAATATATATAAATAGTACATAAGCTAAGTCAGCGTGACTTAAACAGTAATTGACCCAAGTTTAGGCTCATGACTTGGATTTTAGTTGCAAGGCCTCCCAGTCTGGGTCAGCACTACTTCGACTTGGCCTAAAGGTTAACCAAAGTAGGTCCGGCCCGACCTTTTGTCATCACTAATCCTCCATGTTTATAAGTGTTTATCAACCAACCCAACTAAACCTTGCGCAACTACCTTGCTAAAATAAGTTCGAGTACTCTCGAGAAACGCACAAACAAACTTCTGAAGGCTTCTTCTAGAACCTCATCAACTCTTGCTCCACTCAATCCTACAAACCAAATAAAGTTTTAATCTTTACCTAATCAGTCTCTTATTGGGTCAAAATTTTTCAACTTTACGTCAAATTCGAACATAATAGACTAAATAAAAAAAAAGTTAAACAAAACCAAACAAAAGAAAACATACCAGAAACCTAAAAGTGATCATATAAGGAAGATCCAATTGCCCTCTGATATTTCGAAGTTGTTCCTAACCTTCGCTTACATGTAAGTGTGTGGTGACCCATTAGTTTTACAACTTTGGTTTCATTAGGGCAGGGTAATTTTCCCATACATCAATATAGAAATTTAAAAAAAAATGATTAAAATTAAGAGAGCAATATGAGAAAAAAATACATGAAAAAAAAATTATTTATCGTGACTACAATATGCTAGATTAATAGATAGCCTTTTGTTATCGAATACTGGAGACTAATATCAATCATTAAATTATCAAATTATGTAATTGACAATTATTCATTAAATATATAAATTATTTGAGATAGATAATTTATGATAGAATTTAAGATTGTTAAAAAGAGTTTAAATATTAATGTTAAACCCACACCTACAAGCTTAAGCTTTTTTTTTCTTTTTTTTTAACATGTAAGTATGGGTTTAACATTAATATTTTAAGCTCTTTTCAACACTCTCCTTCACGTGTAAGAACATCTCACATGTTTTTTATACATGGATCTTTATCTTACATACAGTCTCTCTTTGGGTCTTACATGTGGACCAAATCTCATAAAGTAGCCTCTCTTTTTTTTGGGTCTTACAAGTGGGTCAATATTTTTTCTTTTTAATTCGCATTATGAGGGTTTGAATCTTGAATCTTTGCTCTGATATCATATTAAGTTTACCATTTTACTAAAAGCTTAAGCTTTTAAGAAAGTGACAAATTTAACATGGATGAATAGCCGTTTCAAAATAAAGAATCATACTAAACATGAAAGCAGAGCATTCTGTTTTAGCAGGGTGAGCGCCGGAGCTGAAACAAATGCACAAGCTGATAAGCTGCATGCAAGCCAACTTCCAAGTGGAAAAGCAGAGGAAACTAAACGCGACACGTAAAAGCACCTCAAACGTAGCAGCCCCACACGCTTCGATGGTGGCAATGCACAAAGTAGAATAAAAAAAAAAAGAAAAATGTGTGGTAACAAGACCTAGAATTTAACCCACAAAGGAGAGGAAAATTTAATCTCACGTAATCTGGTACAAAATGTGCATTTTTTGCAGGAAGGCCTGGGCGGCTGAGCCTAACACATGCAAAACGATATAAACTAAGAAGCAGAGCTCACAGAAATGAAAAGGGTGGACATTAATGATCATATGATTCCTCAACGCCACAGGCCCCTTGTATCTTCAAGATCATCTTCCTTCTTTTTTTTTTTCTCATTATTATTTTTTTTCCCTGTTGCTTTCAATTTTAGTTGGTTTTTGTTTTCCTTTTTTCCTTTTTCTTTGTTTTTAGTTTAATGTAGGGATATTTACATTGATACCCTTGAAGTTTGGAATAATTAACTTAGATCCATGGTTTTACAAAACTAATTTTAATTCCTACGTTTTAGGATAAACTAATATTAACAAGCCTAAAATTAGCGGGAGTTCGGAAAACGACCATGTTTTTAGTGTTATGTTTTTAACAAATTTAGATACTATAACCATAAATTGATAGATCGATATTTCTTTTTAACGTTGATGAAACCCAAAAAGAGTTGTCCAGTGTTATAAATTAACAACAAAAAATTTATCAAATCCCATCAGTACGTCAGTTCGTGGTTATCAGATCTACTTAAAAAAAAAAAAGCCATATTTTTCAAATTATCCCCTCATCTAAATGGCTATATTAAGAAGAATTTACACAAACACTCATAAAATTTGATCTAATCACAGGTCGAGAGGTTGTTAATGATAGTTTATGCTAAAACCTAAAATATAAAGTTTAAAGTTTAGTTCTTAAAACCTTTTGGTTTAAGTAATTAGCCCAAAACCTCATGGGTATTTATAAAATTTCCCATTAATGCACTATTTTTTGTGTGTATATATATATATATATATTTATTTGTTTGTTTAATATCCATTTTGTTCATAAAAAAGTCAGAAAAGAAAGAGACCCAATGAGTTTAATAACAAAACTATTTATAAAAATATAATCTTTTGAAAATTACAAAACCTCTTTCCATATTAGAAGCATCTGTCGCCATCTTCCATGCAAACAAAGCAATAGTTGCAGAGGAGCTCAACCACTTCCTACATATAAATGGCTAAAAATAAATAAATAGATTAAATCAAATTAAATAGGGGCCAATAAGAAGAGTGGAGGAGTATCTATCATCGTTCACCATCAATTCTCAAATCACCACCTATTAAATTACGAATATGATCATCAAAAAGTGGTCCCCAGAGCACCCTGGTCTGACACGTGTCCAAAACCCTTGTCCGAGAATGGATGGAATATCAATAAAGTATTTCTCATTCGGAAACTTGTTCGCCGGGTCACACTCGCTTGATGTTAATTAATACAACAATACTGCTCTCTCCACTCACTAGTCCCATTCTAGTTAACTCACCTTATTATTGCAAACACATTTTTATTAGGGTTTTCATTTTTGGGAAATTTAGCACAAACTATGAGATTGTATTTAATATTTACATTCCAAGTTTAAAAACTTTAAAATTTAATATAAAAATAATTTTAAATTTTGTCTTAAGAATACGTATTAATATATTGAGAATAGTTTGATATTTTTAAAARAAATTATGTAATTTTATTATAAGATCATCAAAATCTTTAAAAAATAACCTAAATTATATGTGCCTCTTTAAAACCAATTCAATTCATTTTCCTTTTTTTTTTTTGTCTATAGCCCTCTTTTGGTTGTAGAGCACTATTGCTCTACACTTAAAATAAAACGTTAAAGTTGTAGAACAAAGAGTATGGTATGAGAATTTTTTTTTTAAAATCCCTTTTGATTTAGGATAATTTTTTTTAATATTATATTAAATGGTTATTAATTAATAAATTACTTCTTCCAATCAAATTTTCATCCCGGAATCAATTTTTTGAAGATATTAGGGTAGACGTTAAGATTATTATAATATAAAATATTTATCTTAGAAATATTAATATTATTTTTTACAAAAATACAAGGGTTAAAGTGCTAATGCAAAATTTAAGGGTGTTGGAAAGATCTTATTAATTTTTTTATTTAAAAAAAAATTAGTGTATACTTACAAAAGTCGATATTGATTGGTTGGGATCGAAAATATTTCAAAAAGAAAAAGAAAAAGAAAAAAGAAATAGTGAGTTGGGTAACCGAGTTGCGTCTGGGTGGTTCACTGAGTCACGAGTGGGTGGGAATTGCATAACGTTTTAGGTCAAGTTGGGTTTTTTAAGGTTTAAAAGCACTATTTGACTAAAAGCAGTGGTTTCCAGTGAAGGTTATGTATGTACTGTCTGTATGAGAGAGCAGAGGAAAAGAAGAGGAGATACAGATGCCGATCTCAAAGCTCTGAAACTCTCTAGACTTATCACATACTTCACTATCTTTCATCATCATATGTTGTTCTGACACTTCTCCAAATGCCTCGCCCTTCTTTTCACAAGCTTATTCTGACCTCCACTATTCGGGAGAGGAAGCTGGTAACCGCATGTTGCTTGTTGTTTATTATTCTCTGTTTTTTCAAAAAAATTTGCTTGAAAATGTTACTGGTATTCAATCTTCCTTTTCATCACTTTTGGGTTTCTGGGTATCTTTTCTTTTGTTTGGTTTTGTTTATTCTCGAGTCTGCGGTTTTTGATTTCGAGGTAAAGTTGAAAACTTTTCGCCCAGATAACAGAGTGATTTGAATAAAGATTGAAACTTTATTTGGTTGGTGGGATTGAGTGGAGCAAGAGTTTACGGGGGTATTGGAAGAAGCCTTCTGAAGTTTGTTTTTGGGCTTCTGGGGAGTAATCAAACTAAGTTTAGCAAAGTAGTTGTGTAAGATTTGGTTGGGTTTGTTGCTTTCCTAGTCTTAATATCTAAACACTTACAGACATGGAGGATAGATTGAAGAAGGTTTTGGTTTGACCCAGAAGTTTGTTTGATTGCTTGATGCTGTGGGTGAAGGAGAAGGGAGGGAAATTTGAAGTTTTGTTGTGCAGATTTTAAGGTTTTAGGTATATCGTATAAGAATATACAAGCTTAGCTTAGCTTAGCAGCATAGTTGTAGAAGCCTTAACTGAATTGCTTATTATTATAGTTTTATGAGGCTTATATGATTTTGGTATAAATTGAGAGATTGGTTTGTTTACTGGGGAACTGCGTAAATCAGGAGAAAAGAATTTTTGAAAACGATTTAGATGTCAAGTTCTCAGTTATACTCTGCGGTGGGAATTTTTTTTTTTTTTTTTTTGGAAACATGAAAAGAACATTAAGCAATTGGTAGTAATGAATCTCTCTGCTCTGCTTTTCCCTTTGCATATGAGAGAAAAGTTGTCTTGGTAAATTATCTCCTTAAACCGGTATCATTTTTAGCTGCAGAAAAAATAGTCTATCGATATGATTATGATGATCCTTTCATTTTTACAAATATGCTGAAGCTTGTGAAATATAAGGTAGCTGTGAAATTGCATTCTAACATGTATATTTTCTCAAACCTGAATTCATTTTATAGGGAAAATCCAAATGGTAGACACTATGAATAACACTCCATTAGGTTGAAAAATTCAAAAAGAATCATCTGAAGTCCCTGCATTTCAAGAAATGCTGTGGATTCTACCTTCCTCATTTTTGTGGTCTTGGACCAAAGCATTGCATTTGTCTGTAATCATGTATATGCTTCTAATTTTACATACGAGTTGCTATAATTCTATGAATAAGATGATCACATCTTCCATCCAAATTTTTCATTGATATCTTATGTCAATATTTTTGTCACAAAGATGTGAAGTTTGTATAGAATTTTTACCTCATGTTCATGTCATTCCCTGATTTTATCCTCTTCAAGACAAATGCAGTCTAACTTGATCTGGGTACCTGCAGAGAATTCCAGAAAATTTTGTCAAGAAGTTCAAGGATGAGCTCTCCGTAACTGCTACACTTATGGTTCCTAACGGTAATGTTTCACGTGTAGGATTAAAAAGAGCTGACAACAAGATTTGGTTTCATGATGGTTGGCAAGAATTTATGGAACGCTATGCTATCCGTATTGGATACTTTTTGGTATTCAGATATGAAGGGAATTCAGTCTTCAGTGTTCACATATATAATTTGCCTTCTTCCGAGATTAATTACCAATCTAATGCTTATAGTAGAGCTGAAATGCCCACATATGGCAAACACTTCCGGGTATTTGAAGAAATGGAAGATGATGACTCTGAATTTGTAGATCACCTGACACTCAACAAAACTTTCAATCCTCCAGCTCTTCAGAATTTGCTCTGTGGTTCTAAACTGATTAACAATGTAACTTATGCTGGTGAAGGAAACCTACATCGATCAAAAGGTTCTGATATTTCTTAAGTTGGAAATCAATCTAATAGAGATATAGGTATTCAATTTAATATCGTTTTAACTTTATAATTTGTTGAATGCAGTGACATTATATTCGCCGGATGGAGAATTACAAAGGCTTAAAAGACCTGGAAGAAAAAAGCGGAAATTTGATCCTAGTAAGATTTTTGAACATAAATTTTTGTTTAATACTGTTGTGTCTTAAGATCTCAAATTTCTCATCATAACTCAAGAAAAGTGCAGACAATCAGGAATCGTCAGCTCAAGATGAACATGAAGACGGTGGAGAAATGCGCTTTAGATTTTATGAAAGTGCTTCTGCAAGAAAGAGAACAGTAACTGCTGAAGAGAGAGAACGGGCAATCAATGCTGCCAAAGCGTTTGAGCCTACCAATCCTTTCTGCAGGGTTGTCCTGCGACCGTCTTACTTGTATAGGGGGTGTATCATGGTCAGCCATTTTTTCATGTGCTATGCATGGCTTTTTGGTATCACACCATATTTGCTGAAGACATGTTTACTTTTTGCTTGTGCAGTATTTGCCATCCTGCTTTGCTGAAAAGCACCTAAATGGGATTTCTGGATTCATCAAACTACAGGTTTCTGATGGGAGGCAGTGGCCTGTCCGATGTCTTTATAAAGGAGGCAGAGCTAAGTTTAGTCAAGGCTGGTATGAATTTACCTTGGAGAACAATTTGGGGGAAGGAGATGTCTGTATCTTTGAGGTTCTTAGGACCAGGGAGTTTGTGCTGAAAGTTACTCTATTTCGCATCCTGGAGAGTACTGGATATGTGAACCGACTGCCGCAATAATCTTCTGTGAATTAAACCAGTTTCTACAATGGATATGTTGCTTTCTTTGTTGCTAAACCCTGTCAAGTAACCTTTCTATTTCAGGTGATCTGGTTTAATGTCCATAAAACATTTCTGTACAACTTAGTGGGACTTTTAGAAGTTTAGAAATTTCTATACAAAGTTTTTTTGGCTTGACTAGGATTGTATATAGATTGTTTGATAAAGTTGACATTCAACTGGTCTGAAACAAATGGTGTTAATCCCAATATCTTGTTTAGATTTGTTATGTTTGAAGTTTTCTTTTCTCACTGCTTTTATGCATCTGTAATGTAAGAAAGTTTGTGCTACTTATTTGACATCATCGAGGAACAAAAACTCGTTTCTAGATCAATCTGGTGTATGTTGAAAATGTTCTGCAAACAAGTATAGTTTAGCTACGTAGAATGTGATCCATGGTGGACAAGGATAATTTGAGGCAAAGCAGGTCCAAGTAGAAGTTCCTTCTGAGCCTATTAACCGACAATATCCTAGAAACAGAACACATTGAAGGAACAAAACATAGTTAAGCGGGTACTGTTGTTCCCTTTGTTCTTTTTATGTATATTCAAGGAAGTTGCAAATGATGATAATTTTTTTCTAATACTCAATTTATAAATTCAGAAACAAATAAAAACATGATTTTAATATTTAAAAAGTTATTCTCCGTGAATTGGGATTAAAATGAAAATCCATTCAAAGATATGTTGTTTATTTTTAAAAATTGAATATGGAAAGCTAATTTCATTTTCACAAATTGACTTTAGAAGCAATTTTAAGTACCGTCTGATATTTTTTTTACTTGGAAAAAGAATAAACAGACATGTTTATTGCCTCTTAAAACCGAAGTCCTTTTACCGAAGAGATTTTTTTTATGACACGTGTTATATTTTAACAACCTCGTTCCATGCAGTGATTGGACATTTGGAAGCAGAACACTCAATTATCTGAAAGGACTTTTTGACTTTCCCTTGTACCAAAACGAAAGTTCTACTCCATAGAAAATCATCCAGAATGCTTCAACTCGATAATGCTGATCTGTAACCTGTGAGCAGCCACCTTCCATAGCAAGTGGGTCTGAAACAATGTCACAGCTAATAGTACCATGTTTGCAGGAGAAGAGGTCTTGCATATTTTACAAATTAATGGTGGCCTCCATAATCCAAGACAAGAAGCTGGTAACTTCTTCACCTCCTATTTCTTTTGGTTTCCGGGAAAATCGCGGAAGAAAAGAAGAGTTTTAGAAGGTCTATGCATTATATACATATATAACCCTCTGGCTCTGAACCTGATAGAATGTCTTTCAGTATGTACATTAGCTGTTGAATCAAAGGACTTGTAATGGTTAATTGCTGGAAAAATTGAGACAGATTTGAACGTCCATATTGTTCATCTTCTAATGTCTTTTCAGGTTTGGCATAATTTGGGTTCTGGAACGCCATCTTTTGAGTGAAATTTTTTGTCTGGAAAACAATTTTTTTTATATGCTTGTTTATGCCAGCTATTAAGAATGTGTTTACCATTTCTAATGTCTTGTATTGTCTTTATATTTTCAAATTTGCTGCATAGTTAAGCTGGATGTATCATTCTTGTTAATCTCGGGTTGCTAATTCTTCTTTAACATAGACAGTGTGCATCTTCATAATAAGTCAATTATGTGAAACTCACATATGATTCTAAGCCATAGACACTCTTTTGGTGGCATTGTTATCATACCAGAAATGACTTTATGAATTATCTTCTGCATCTGCAGAGGGTACCAAATAAGTTCGTTCAGAAATTTGGAGATGAACTTTCTTCTACCACAAAGCTCACTCTACCCAATGGTCGTAGCTGGCTAGTAGAATTAAGAAAGGATAATAACAAGTTGTGGTTTGATAACGGTTGGCATGATTTTGTAGAACGTTGCGCCATTCATGTTGGGTACTTCTTGGTCTTCAATTATCAAGGGAATTCGAATTTCAATGTGCAAATATTTGATTTAGCAACTTCTGAGATAAAGTATCCATGGGACACTTCTAGTTTGTCACAGGAACCTAATGATGCCAAGCGATGCTCTGATCCCCTTGAGAAAGATATAGAAGATAACAACTCTCTTAATATATCGGCTTCATGCCCTTCTTGCCCAACTCCTAGTTCTTCAATGAACAAGGTTTTTTATGAAGGTGTATGCTTCAATTGGAATGAGAACTGCAAATGTGGGGTTGATCTAGACGATTTGCATCATATGGAGGCAGTGCATAATTTGCAAGCAGCATATGGATCTACTCAAGATATAGGAATACAGCTGAATGATACTGAACTTACAGGTAATGCGGATGAAATTGAATTGCATTTGAATGGTGTAACAGTAGAACAAGTCACAAGTTCAGGACAAAGAACTGACCCCTGTAAGCTCCATGAATTTACACAATTCTTTTTTCATTTTTTATTTGCATTCCAATCTATTTTCTTATCTGTAATTTGTCAAGGTTTGCGTGATTCATTAGGTGAACACAAAGTTGAAGAAGAGTTGCCTGATGCAGGAATTTCTTTAAATACTTCTAAAAGGAGTTGGAGAGCTATAACAATTGAATCAAAGAAGAGATTAACTGTTCGTGCAGCTGAAAATTTCAAGTCTGGTCATCCTTTTTTCAAGGTTATCTTGCGGCAATACCACATAAGTAGGGGGTTTCATTTGGTAATGCCCTTGAACTGAATGCCTCAAGAACAAACTTTCTTGATTCTGTTCTGAAATGTGCATAGAATTAAAGTAAAATTCTTTATGCTTTTGCAGCCTATTCCAATCAGCTTTGCTCGAAATTATCTAAATGGTTTCACAGGATTTATCACACTTCTGGGCTCCGATGGGAACCGACAGTGGCTTGTCCGATGTGTTTCTCGGGAACGTAAAGTTAAGCTGAGCAGTGGCTGGCCTGTATTTGTGAGGGAGAATAATTTGGATGAAGGTGATGTTTGCATCTTTGAGCTAATTAAGACAAATGAGATTGCCCTGAAAGTTACCATATTTCGAGTGCTTGAAGACACAGGACCTGCACGCCAACCTTCAAAGTATGCAAAATTAAAATCATTGTAATCAAATGTTTGGTAGGGATCAAACAAGGTTTAGAAACACCAGATAATTGTCAAATATGGATGTTCTTTATGGCCTTTTTACTTATGATTATGTGCAATTTAGGAAGTCTGATGCTTTTGGTAGGGTCATACCTGATTTTGCTGTATATCACTCTAAATGTCAACTGAAATTTAGTTTCTAAATTTGAAGCAAATGGCTTTCTTGGTATGAAGAAAAAGCTAGTTAGATTGAAGAATGTAATAACCAAGTTAACAAGAAGTTGCAAAAATGAAGTGTTAGATTTGTTTGGTGCTTGAGTTTGGATAAGAATAAACAAGAATTTATGAAGAATTCAATACCCACGTGAATGATTCCCCAGCAAATTAGAATGGACTGAGATCAGTTTATCCCATTTTGGAAAAACTAAGCTGATCCAATGTAATCAAGAATAAAAATTTTGATTATCTTAATATCATAAATGTCTTTTTATAAATATGATACTTTAATATATCAACATATTTATCATTTTGTAAAATTAATACGTCCCTAACAGATATTTTTTTTTTTTAAAGATATTTATAATAAATACAAAGAATGATGGTGAACTACATGCCACATCTTGTTGTTGGTGACATGTGATCATGTCAAATGATCTGACGGATGTAATTGCAATCCATCTAAGTAGAAATACTGCATAGCGATGCAGGTGTATACTGATATCATGCATGCAGGTTCCATTGAATACCCACCGTTGCCATTTACCAAATCAATTTTCATTTAAAAAAAAAAAACAGAAATTAAAGGATCTCTGCATTAAAGTTTAAACTTTATTAAGTTTGGAAAGCCTGGCACAGTGCTGCCCTGAAACCTGTAAAAGTTGGTGCATATTTGGAAACTGGAAGTCTGGAACTGACTACTGAGAGGGTAGCTTTTGCAGAAGCTCTCTCTCTAGTATTCAGGAAGATATGGCTTGTTTAGCACTCTATTTTAAAGTTCCTTTATTGAGAGAGGCGCTGGAGGTGAAGGGAACGATTTTTTCTGAGTTAACAAGAAGCAAGACATTCTACTCAAAAGTTTCGGTTGAAGTGATACAGGTAATTGACTGATTGCAAATTTTATAAGCTATAAATTTGGAAATTTTTTCTAGTTTTTGTTGCTTAATATCATCTGTTTAAAAGGATTCATGCAAAGAACAAATATTTCCCAAGTGCAAGTCAGTGAGTATACATATACTTTACTACTCCCTAAGATGAAAACTTCATCTGATATGACGAACTCGAACTATGCTTTCAAACTCTGTCTCGAAGAAGAATAAAGTTGGGTTTTTTAAGGTTTAAATGCACTGTTTGACTAAAAGCCGTGATTTCCAGTGAAGGTATGTATGTATTGTCTGTATGAGAGAGAGAAGTGGAGAAGAGAAGAAGACTGAAGAGGAGATACAGATGCCGATCTGAAAGATCTGAAACTCTCTAGTCTTATCACATACTTCACTATCTTTCATCATCAAATGTTGTTCTGACACTTCTCCAACTGCCGCGCCCTTCTTTTCACAAGCTTATTCTGACCTCCACCATTCGGGAGAGGAAGCTGGTAACCACTTGTTGCTTGTTGTTTAATATTCTCTGTTTTTTCAGAAAATTTTGCTTGAAAATGTAACTGGTAGTCAATCCTCCTTTTTATCACTTTTGGGTTTCTGGGTATGTTTTCTTTTGTTTGGTTTTGTTTATTCTCGAGTCTGCGGTGTTTGATTTTGAGGTAAAGTTGAAAAGTTTTGACCCAGATAAGAGAATGATTGAGTAAAGATTGAAACTTTATTTGGTTGGTGGGATTGAGTGGAGCAAGAGTTTACGAGGGTTTTGGAAGAAGCCTTCTGAAGTTTGTTTTTGGGCTTCTTGAGAGTTATCAAACTAAGTTTAGCAAAGTAGTTGTGTAAGGTTTGGTTGGGTTTGTTGCTTTCGTAGTCTTAATATCTAAACACTTACAAACATGGAGGGTAGATTGAAGAAGGTTTTGGTTTGACCCAGAAGTTTGTTTGGTTGCTTGATGAAGTGGGTAAAGGAGAAGGGAAGGAAATTTGAAGTTTTGTTGTGCAGATTTTAAGGTTTTAGGTATATCGTAGAAGAATATACATGTAGAAGCCTTAACTGAATTGCCTGTTATTATAGTTTTAGGAGGCTTATATGATTTTGATATAAACTGAGAGATTGGTTTGTTGCTGGGGAACTAGGTAAATGAGGAGAACAGAATTTTTAAAAACGTTTTAGATGTCAAGTTCTCAGTTATACTCTGCGGTGGGATTTTTTTTTGGGAAACATGAAAAGAACATTAAGCAATTGGTAGTAATGAATCTCTCTGCTCTGCTTTTCCCTTTGCATATGAGTGAAAAGTTGTCTTGGTAAATTATCTCCTTAAAAGGGTATCATTTTTAGCTGCAGAAAATATAGTCTATCGATATGATTATGATGATCCTTTCATTTTTACAAATATGCTGAAGCTTGTGAAATATAAGGTAGCTGTGAAATTGCATTCTAACATATATATTTTCTCAAACCTGAATTTATTTTATAGGGAAAATACAAATGGTAGACACTATGAATAACACTCCATTAGGTTGAAAAATTCCAAAAGAATCATCTGAAGTCCCTGCATGTCAAGAAATGCTCTGGATTCTACCTTCCTCCTTGTTGTGGGTAAAGGAGAAGGGACGGAAATTTGATGTTTTGTTGTGCAGATTTTAAGGTTTTAGGTATATCATATAAGCATATACAAGCTTAGCTTAGCTTAGCGGCATAGTTGTAGGAGCCTTAACTGAATTGCTTGTTATTATAGTTAAGGTTTAGAAGCACTATTTGACCAAAGGCAGTGATTTCCAATGAAGGTATGTATGTATTGTCTGTACGAGAGAGAAGAAGACTGAAGAGGAGATACAGATGCCAATCTGAAAGCTCTGAAACTCTCTAGTCTTATCACATACTTCACTCTCTTTCATCTTCATATGTTGTTCTGACACTTCTCCAAATCCGCGCCCTTCTTTTCACAAGCTTATTCTGACGTCCACCATTTGGGAGAGGAAGCTGGTAACCGCATGTTGCTTGTTGTTTAATATTCTCTGTTTTTTTAAGAAAATTTTGCTTGAAAATGTTACTGTATGAGAGAGAGAAGAGAACTCAAATCTTACTACAGCTTACTAACCCTTATATGAAACAAGCACAGGTTCACTTCTGGGTCTGGTAACTTAACAAATGGCTTGTAGAACGAAAGTACACCCCATTTTCGCCAATTGTTCGAAGGAGCCATCACATTTTTTCAAGGTTATCGTTCCAAGAACCCTTGCTGAGAAGAAGCTGGTAATCCGCACTACTTCGTACCATTGCTCCACAGTTATTGGTGGCTAACTTGATCAATTTCCATATAGTAGTATGTAAACTGTTCATTTTGCATATTTTGTTCTGTTTTTTTTTTCTATCTTTGTTGGTTTATGTAGCAAAGGCTCCTTTAATATTGATGATGAAGATTTTAGGATTAATTTAAGTCACTACAAAGTGCTTATATAGTTATGAGAATTTTGACTTCACTCTTGACTGTTGAAATTAAAAAAAAATTATACCTTCACACCCAAAATTTACAAAGAGGTGGAGTTATGTGGTGTGGAGAGGAAATTACTTGGACAATAATGTAAGTTCTAATGCAATCTAAGTGGTTTTGTCTGCCATTGCTTCACAACTAACCCCTTCTATTTTTATAAACATTTAAGCATCATCTCATTGTGTAAATCTTTGTATCCTTTGTTTGCTTATTGAACAACATGTTACGTTTGGTTGGTTATGCTCTCTGTATGGGTAAAGATCACATCAAAGTAATATTCTTTGCTGGATTTACACAAGGATATGCATATCTTGATTTGTAACATTGGTCTATATAGACCAAATCTATTCTGCAGTGTCATGGAAGCATATTTTTGAATGATTGTCACTTATTTTTGTATAGAATTGTCTAAGCTTTTCTGTATTACCTTAGAGGATTCCAAGAATGTTCGTCATGAGATTTGGGAATGAACTTTCTGCTGTTGCTAAGCTTCAAGTTCCCGATGGTCGTGTATGGCAAGTGGGTTTGACAAAAGATGAGAGTAATATTTGGTTACAGGATGGTTGGCCTGACTTTGCAGAGTATTATTCTGTCGCTGCAGGACACTTCTTGGTCTTCAACTTTGCAAACAGTTCAACTTTTGAGGTTCTCATCTTTGATAAGTCGGCTTGTGAGATTCGCTATCCGTGCAATGATGAAAAACTAGAAGAAGATGAGCGGAACTCAGCCCACCAGGATAAAATGGAAAATGTGCCACACAGCATTGTAAAGAACTCAAAATTGAAGCAGAACTTTAAACCAGAAAGCAAGAAAAGGACAAGGGAAGAACGGGAAGTGACTAATGTATCAACGAGTAAAAGAACTATATGTGGTAAGCTCTTCACTCTTCATTTTCACATTGGCTTCCTCTTACATTGCATTTTCAAATTTTATCTTTTTTCATAACTAATTCCACAAACTGCAGACGAACATCATCAGTTTTTGGTTCAACTCGAGGAAATGGGGATTTCGATTAGTGCAGTATACAAGCACCAGAAACGTCTTACAAGGGATGAAAGACACAGAGCAATCTATGCTGCCGGATTGTTCAAGCCAAAGAATACTTCATTCTTGGCCATTCTGCAACCTAATGATATACGCAACAAATATGTGGTGAGCTCTCAACAGAATCTTGTTTTGAATGTTCTTATATTAGTCTCTGAAAGATGGTAAGCATTTATTTTTGCTTGTGCAGTATGTGCCAGCCGAGTTCTTTAACAAATGCTTGAGCAGAAATGTCACAGCTGTCACGCTACAGGACAGTGATAGAAGGGAGTGGCCTGTCAGTATCAGATGGCCAAAACGTGGGTGTTTCATAGGTGGGGGATGGGACAGGTTTTCTGAAGATAATAATTTGAAGGAAGGTGATATCTGCATATTTGAAGTGATCAGGAAGGACTCCCTTTTCGAAGTTTCAGTCTTTCATGCATCTTTAAATAACTAAGCAAAGTAAATTCAAGACATTAGCATGGCTGCATGATTTTGTATCTGATGCTGTAATATTTAATTATTTGTTTCTGTGTAGTCTTTGAAGTTTGTATGCTTGTTTGTTTCCTTTAGAAGTTTTTATAGAATATGTGCTTTCAAAAGACCCAAAAAAAAAAAAAATACTGATTTTGATTTTTTTGTGATCCGATGTTGACATTATTTATACTGTTTTTGGAATCAAATAATTTTTTGTATTTGATTATTTTATTGAAACGAGGAGCCTGGATTCACTTTTTTCCCCTGTAAAATCAGGATAATTCACTTATTTAATGGATTATTATTGTTAGTCTAATCAAATTTATATAAAAAGAAAACTATTAATTAATCTTATCACAATTACTTGTAACTGTTTTTATTTAGTTTGCTGATATTACCTTTCCAAAATTATCCAAATTTGCATATTCTATGCGCTATTCAATCCAAGACTTTCCCTAAACATTTTAACTTTAAATCCGAGCACGAT
Source organism: Bursera cuneata (assembly GCA_026212285.1). Taxonomy (NCBI): domain Eukaryota; kingdom Viridiplantae; phylum Streptophyta; class Magnoliopsida; order Sapindales; family Burseraceae; genus Bursera; species Bursera cuneata. Next base: position 18,011 of record JANLJB010030964.1, on the reverse strand, counting down.
CTGGAATATTTAATTGCACCAAATAACAGCTTCCCGGGTATATGAAGCGGCCAAGCGTGAATTTTAAACGTTTATGTACAAACCGCATCGGTAAGGGGATATGGCATTTAAGTCTGTTTAGTTTACCGATGAGTTGATGCCCACAACAGCAGCAGCCATCTGCTTCTCTCCAAAGCTAAGTAAATGGCGCCTACCACGAAGTCTAGTTCTAAACCAGTCATGTCCAACTCTTTGACGGAGACAAACTCACACTTTTTCAAGATTATTCTTCCCTCAACCCTGGAAGGCAAAAAGCTGGTAATTCTATCAACTTAATTCAGTCCTTGATTTGATAAAGTTTTGGTTGAAGAAAGAAAATTTAATATGGGGTCTTATAAATTCACACATCGATTTAGTGTTCTGTAGCTTCTTGATAGAAAATTTTGCATACAGCACTTGTTATACGCGCTGACATGGTGCCCTACAATTAGGTAGACTGAAATCATTGTGTACATCCATTATATGCAAGATTTTCTCAAGAAATTGAACGCAAAAACAACTTGGTTTTGGTTAATTTTGCATTATTTGGAATGAATTAGCTGGCTTCTGTAACTCCAAAATTCATGATAGGTAATTTGGCAAATAGTTCTTTTAGGGTACTTACAGGATTTCAGATTCCTTTAAAATATTGATAAGCGATTATTCTATGATGATTTCTTTATTGACACTTTTAGCATATGTTTACTATGAACTTTTTCTCTTTTGGTATACCAAGAGTTCAAGTAAGGACAAATTGATTTAATCAAGAATTTACCTTTTATAAAGATTCATCTTAGGGCATGTATGTTTTCAAAAAAAAAAATTGTGATTTTCTCTTGTTTTCAATTTGATCGTCCAAGTTCATTTGCACAACTGCAGAATCTTCCAGAGAAGTTTGTAAGGAAATATGGAAGTGAACTTTCTGCTCTTGCTACACTCAGAGTACCTAATGGTGGTGCATGGGAAGTTGGGTTGACAAGAAAAAGACCAATGATTTGGTTTCAGGATGGTTGGCAAGACTTTGTAAAACATCATTCAATTAAATCTGGATATTTCTTGGTTTTCAAATATGTAAAGAGTTCAAGCTCAATCTTCAATGTTCTTATATTTGATATGAGTGCTTGCGAGATTGAATATCCATATCATGGTGGAGAACCAGCTGATTACAAGCAGCAGAATGGGGAAAATCGGCGCCGGTCCAAGCGTGTTGCAGAGAGCACAGGGTTCAAGCAAGGCCTTGAGCCACTAAGCAAGAAGTGTAAAGTGGAAGAGCTTGCGGATTTGGATGAATCAGATGATGTGAGTGCACACGCGTTGGTTTCACTTGAAAAAATGGGTATCACCTTTTCCGAAAAATGTGCACAGCTTACGCAAGAACAAAGACAGAGAGTATTCGACGTTGCTAGATTGGTCAAGCCCAAAAGTCCTTGCTTCATGGTTATCTTGAGTTCCGGTTACGTATTTCAACATCGTCTGGTAAGCTTTTTGAATATACACAGGTCAATTGCAATAATGACTAAGTGGAGGGATTATTTTGATTTAAGCAGATTTAGTATCTTCTTTCATTATCTAATTAAATTCAATATTTGACATCTTCTTAAATAAATAAAATATTTCTAAATTTTTAATGAGTTAACAAGTTTTTAGATGCACAACTTAGCATTGAATAATTATGATCTAAGTTTTGATAAGTATCTCGTCAACTTATCTTTTGTTAGGCAATAAATAATTATAGTTCAAGTAATCCTATCTATATAACGTTTATATATCAATTTTGATTACTCTTTAGAGTTTTATTAAATTTCAAAGCACCCTTTTTAATTTGGTTATTTTTTTGTATTTCTGAATATATTTTGTTGCAGAAAATTTATCATCTTAGTACTGTATGCTTAGTTGCAATTCTTATTGGTTTTGCAGTATGTGCCAGCCAAATTTGCCAAAGAGCATTGGAGTAGAGATACCAAATTTATCAAAATAAGAGCTTCAAATGGAAGTGAGTTACTTGCAAAGATAAATTGGAGATCTGCAGGGGGCTTAAATTTAACAAAGGGTTGGTTTGAATTTTCAAAGAAAGAGGATTTAGGAAAAGGAGATATTTGTGTCTTTGAGTTAATAAGAGGGAAAGACATTCTACTCGAAGTTTCTGTATTTCGTGCAAATCTAGAGTTAAAGTAGACAGGTAATTGACTGATTGCAGATTTTATGAGCTCAAAATTTGAACTTTTTCTAGTGTTCGTTACTTAATATGATCCCTTTTAAAAGGGTTCAATCCCAGAACAATTTTTTCTGAATCTAAGTCAGTGAGTATGCTTGTAATTTATTACTGAGTAAGATATCATTTGATATTATAAATTTTATCTCCGCTTTCAGACTAAATGATTGATTGGTACAAAACTGAGACAATTAACTTGGTACACTCACACCTAATAAATTTGTCCAACTTACAAACATTCAAATGATTCCTTTTTGTATCACTTTTACATTCACTTTGTCACTTTCTGGCTGCGCTTTTATGGACCTGCAATAGTTCATCAGATATCTCAGCTAGTGTTTAAGCACAGAGGTACTTCACTGCTACTGACACACCTCTATGGCCATGTATATCATCTAGCTTTAAGTTTATGACCTTTTCTTTTACTTGATTTCACATCACTTGTGCTAGTTACCAATGCGGGTTACCAGTTCACACTCGGTCTATATGACTATATCTCTATGTGTAGGTAACCAATGTGGGTTCCTTACATGCTGAAAATTGCAGAGATACTTATGGCTGTCGGTCCCACTGTGTGGGGCTGTTGCAGTGATAAATTTAAAGAAACCATGAGATAAGTAGATAATTTGTACGCAAGTGTAATATCTTAAGAAATTTCAATTTTTGAGGAAATTAACATTATATTATTTATAGATAAGATTACACATATCATATTAAGGTGATCAAAACACAGCCACAAGAAGGCAGAGATCAGTCATTGCACAACACAGGAAATGCAGTTGGTCACATGGTAAATGTAATAAAATTCTAGTTAAGAGCATAAAGCCTGAGTGGCGGTGCATAAAGGATGTTGAAATATAAGGATACGATAAAATTGCTGTAAGCAATTAGAGGGCCTGACTATTTTTTCATGGGCATCAAGTTTCTTTTGCTAAAAAGTAAATAAAATTGCTATAAGAAAGTAGTTAATGACAATATAAATAAGCAATTTCAGTCAAAGAGATTATCTCCCAGATATGAAATTTTTTGAGTGTGTTTAATTCTAGTTACAGAAAGTTTAAGGCTGATTAAAAAATTAATCAAAGATACAGCTTCTCTCTCTCTCATATATATATATATATTAATTTACTCATTAACCATGTCTAGAATGAAGCACGCTGAACTAATGTTTCTGATTGTGGAATGAGCATTTTAATCATTATTGTAAGTTTATCTTCTGTTGGCTTTCACTAGATTCTCTCTTGTTTGTTAGATCATTCCTGTATTTTGCTTTTGGGAATCTTGGGATTAATGACCCTTATACACACCCTTCAGTTTGCTTCTACGTGATATAAATTTATGAAAAAGGTGTGGATTCGTTTATTTAAGAATAACCCGACCCTTTGGGTCCCGCCCAAAAAAATCCTATATCGGGTTGGGAAAAAGGTTGTGGGGTTGAGTCAGGTAAGAGACCCGTGCCCATCCCTACCAAACGGTCCTTGGCTTTGGACCAAGATGTCTTCGGTGAATGACTACTGGCACTTAAAAATAAAAGAAAAGAAAAGCTAACACTTACCTTGATGTGACTTTAACAAAGAGAGTAATCGTGTGAAATAAAAATTTCCCATTTAAACAATTTTGTAGAAAATATATAGGATTTTATGAAGTTAAGGATTCCACAATTAAGTGATTTTCAGTTATATGTATTTCCTTTCAAAATTAATTTAATTATGAAAAGAAAGGTATAATGGACAATAAGCAAGACATTATATAATTTATAAACAACCCGGAAGGTACTCGCATTTGGACCGTGCTAAGTCTAGAAAAAAAAAAAGGAGGGTAGGAATTCTAGCATGTGGATTTTTAGGTCTGGGATCGGATCGTTTGGACCATGTACAGATTTTGTACCCTCTATTTTTTATTTTTTTCAAGCTTAGGACCAGTTGGTCGAGGTCTGGACCGAACGGTCCTTTGTTGAGGAGCGAATAGTCCATATGCCAATGCCAAACTTGGGGGTGATATATTTTGGGGGTGGTTTTGAGATTTAATCTTATTTTGGATAAATTAAAGAGTTTGGCTATTTTTCCAACCAGTCTCTTAATTTTGGATATTTATCCAACTTTATTAATTTTGGAAAGCCTGGCACATTGCTGCACTGAAGCCTGTAAAAGTTGGTGCATATTTGGAATATGGAAGTCTGGAACTGACTACTGAGAGGGTAACTTTTTCATAAGCTCTCTCTCTTTAGTGCCCAGAAAGGTAGCTGGCGTGTTTAGTACTCTATTTCAAAGTTCCTCTACTGAGAGAGGCGCTGGAGGTGAATGGAACGATTTTTTTGCAGTTAATAAGAAGGAATACATTTACTCAAAAGTTTCGGTTCAAGTGATACAGGTAATTGACTGATTGCAAATTTTATAAGCTATAAATTTGAAATTTTTTCTAGTTTTTGTTGCTTAATATCATCAATTTTGGAGGGCTGATTACTTTCTGCAATATCTCTTACGGACCAGTCACATCATTTTTATTAAGTCATGCCTAACTTATTTCACTCCAAAGTCACTGCAGTCACTCTGGCACACTTCATGACTATGTTAGCTACATTTTCTCTTATTTGCTTTCACATCGATAGTGATCTCCATACTTGGTCTATTCTTCTATGCTATTATCAATGCATATTGAATCCAGTAATTTGCAGAGATATTCATTGCTTGTGGGCTGTGGCTGTGATGAATTTATAGTGATAGAGACATTGTTATAAGATTTACAGATAATTTATAGGCAGTGCAATATCTCAATAATTTTCAATTTTAGAGGGCTGATTACTTTTTACAATATCTCTTACTGACCAGTCACATCATTTTTATTAAGTCATGTCTCGTAACTTAGTTCACTCTAGAGTCAGTGCAGCCGTTGGCACACTCCATAACTATAGTAGGTACCTTTTCTCTTACTTGCTTTCACATCAGTCGTGCTCTCCATATTTGGTCTAGTCTTCTATGCTATTACCAATGCATATTGAATCCAACAATTTGTAGACATATGCATTGCCTGTGGGCTGTGGCTGTGATCAATTTCCGGTGATAGAGACATTAGTATGAGATTTACAGATAATTTATCAGCAGTGCAATATCTCAATAATTTTTAATTTTGGAGGGCTGATTACTTTCTATAATATCTCTCACTGACAAGTCACATCGTTTTTATTAAGTCATACCTCGTAACTTACTTCACTCCAGAGTCACTACAGTCGCTAGCACACTCCATGACTATATTAGCTACCCTTTCTCTTACTTGCTTTCACATTAGTCGTGCTCTCCATACTTGGTCTATTCTTCTATGCTATTACCAATGCATGTTGAATCTAGCAATTTGAAGAGATATTCATTGCTTGTGGGCTGTGACTGTGATGAATTTATGATGATAGAGACATAAGTATAAGATTTACAGATAATTTATACGTAGTGCAATATCTCAATAATTTTCAATTTTGGAGGGTTGATTACTTTCTACAATATCTCTCATTGACAAGTCACATCATTTTTATTAAGTCATGCCTCGTAACTTACTTACTCCATAGGCATTGTAGTCGCTGGCATACTTCATGACTATATTAGCTACCTTTTCTCTTATTTGCTTTCACATCAGTCGTGCTCTCCATACTTGGTCTATTCTTCTATGCTATTACCAATGCATGAGGAATCTAGTAATTTACAGAGATATTCATTGCTTGTGGGCTGTGACTGTGATGAATTAATGGTGATAGAGACATTGGTATAAGATTTACATATAATTTATAGGCAGTCGAATATCTCAATAATTTTCAATTTTGGAGGGTTGATTACTTTCTACAATATCTCTCACTGACCAGTCACATCTTTTTTATTAAGTCATGCCTTGTAACTTACTTCACTCCAGAGTCGTTGCAGTCGTTGGCACACTCCATGACTATGTTAGCTACCTTTTCTCTTATTTGTTTTCACATCGGTCGTGCTCTACATACTTGGTCTATTCTTCTATATTATTACCAATGCATGTTGAATCCAGCAATTTGTAGAGATTTTCATTGCCTGTGGGCTGTGACTGTGATAAATTTATGGTGATAGAGATTTACAGATAATTTATCGGCAATGCAATATCTTAATAATTTTCAATTTTTAAGGTAATTTGGGATGGATTCTTCTATGGATTCATGACATAATTTGTTTGGTTTTTTTTTTTATTCATGAAAATTTGGACAAGAAACTCAGTATAAGAATTCTTTATCTGCTAAAGCTCTACTTTGTTGTGGATGGAGTCAATTTTTTTTTCCTGAAGTTCATAGGCTTTGATTTTTAAGAGGTTTTTAAAAAAATATGTAAAGCATTAAAAATGACTCAAATATCCTACTACAGCCTATTCAGCCATGATATTTGGACTCACGTAATTTAATCAGGTAATTGATTTGCGTATAGGAAAATCACACGTTTACTAAAAGAAGAAAAAAAAAATCTTACATGACATATCAAGTATCAACAAAAGAAATTTTATGAAAAAAATTGGAAGATATTATTACTTGGAATTGTAAATAAGTCATGAATGGAGGTAGGTAGGCGCAATTATTATCACACGTTTGGAACACCAAAATCTAGTAAAAAATGGCCGGAGAAGCTTTTCTGCAACGTATAGGAAGTCTAAACCGGTATGAGAAGCAGCCACAGGTTCATCTTTGGTTCTCTTTACTTAACAAATGGCTTCTTGTAGCAGGAAAGTACACCCCATTTTCTTCAATCGCTTGGTGGAGCCACCATCACATCTTTTCAAGGTTATCATTCCGAAAGCCCTTGCTGAGAAGAAGCTGATAATCCACACTACTTGTATAAATAAAATTTGAACTTCCACACAAAAAATTCACAACGGGTTGGAGTTCATTCTCTGGTGTCGATCTGTAGTGTGGAGAGGCAATTACTTGGATACTAATATAGAGTTATAATGAAATCTGGGTGGTTTGGCCTGCCATTGCTTCATAACCAACCCCTTTTAATTTTCATAAACTTTAAGCATCATCTTATTATGTAAAGCTTCGTATCCCTTGTTTGCTATTTGTAATTTGTAAGGAAAAAGATGACATCAGAATCATATTATTTTCTGGATTTGCATAAGGATTGCATATCCTGATTTAGTAACATTAGTCAATATTGACCAAGTCTATTCTGCAACCTCTTGGAAGCATGTCTTCTAATGATTCTCACTTATTTTTATATAGAATCCTCCAAGCTTTCCTATATTACTTCAGGGGCTCCAGATAGATTTGTGGAAAATTATAGGAAATATCCCAAATTCGATAGCCAAGCGGCCTAAACTCTTTATCACATGTCAATCTTTTTTGTGGAAAATCTTTCTTTGTTAGATTCTTTCTTATTTAAAGGGATTTGATCCTGATTAGATGATTAATTTTTGTCGCATTAAAATCACTGGGGTTCTATTAAGGAAGATGCTCATGATAAATTTGGCTAGAGGCTTAAGCTCTTTCATGTGTATTGGAAATATAATGGCTCCGATTTTACTTACTACAGCATCTCATCCATGACTTTTGGACGTGTACATATAATCAAGTTATTGATTGGAACTTCTGCCAGAGACAAATGTATCTAATGCTGAGAATGAGGACAAGTTTATGACAGTACTTAGTGAAATGGGGTTCTATTTTGCTTTGCCACATTAGAATAAGAACGTGAAGAAAGAACGAAAGAGAACAAAGTTCAAATAAAATATTATAAAACAAGACACAAACGATAATTTGGTTGATCCATAGTTGTTTAGTTTTGGTTAAAAAATAAAATAAATAAAAATAATTTTATTTTTAAAACACCCTCTAAACTTTGTTATTTTCAGAAATTGTGTGTATCAAATTCAAAAAACAGTAAAGCATACTTGTTTTCCTTTAATTAGCATTAAATTGTCTTGGAACTTGGGTTGAATCTTCCCCATTGCAACTCAGGTCGGCTCCCATTAATGAGTTTAGTTTTGGAATTAAATTGCACTTTCAAATCAAATTTCACATGAAACCAAAAATATTAAATTTAAATTCAACCAAAGCAATTTTTCAGTATTTATGTCACCTTCAATAGTGATAACTAAATCATTTTACCATAAAATTAAGAAGTTTTAAATTAAAAAATTTCAGACTCTATTAAAGTATATGTATTAATGGAAGCACAATCAGGCAGAGTTTGAGATGCATTTAGTCAAAGCAGAAAGGCAGAAGCAGAGTTTATAGAAGAAGCATTAAATCTTTAGAATATATAAATGGCTCTTAGCACCAGGAGAATAGAATCCTGGATGCATGAATCATGGTAGATTACCATGGCGGAGACACCTTCACATTTCGTCAAGGTCATCCTTTCCGCCACCCTTGAAGACCAGAAGCTGGTAACTCAGAACTTCTACTTCTTGCTACAGAGATTTTCTCTCTTTCAACTAGAATTCTTGTTTTTGGTTGTTAACTAAGCTCACATACCCACACTGAAGCAACAGATGATGCTTGTTGGGAGCAGAAGTAAAAATTTCTGCTTTGTTAGGTATAGAAGTAAAAATTTTGTTTCTGTTGAGTATGTAAGTTCTGTTCTGACATGGATACTCCTAGTTCAGTTTTACTTTTCTTTTTTAGGATTATCTAGTAAATCATTTGCATGTTAAGAAATTTCAGTAATGTAGTTTTGGATTCATAGCTTCTGTTTATATTAGTTGGAACATGCAACTGGTTCAGATTGTATATACATATACTATATGATTTTTGTGTTTCATTAATTTCTGTCTCTCTAGAATGTCGTTCTAATGTGGCAAAGCCTCCATTTGATCTGCTGAACAAGTTTCTGTCACTTTAGTATTACAATTTTTCAGAATTCTTTAAAGCATTTAGAAGTTATTGTCCTATGCAGATTTCTTTACTAGGATAAATGTTTTACCTTCTAGCATTGATCTACACAACCAAGATTTATATGAATGCAGTGTCATGAAAATGTGAGTACCTCTCAGCAGGAGAAAGGGAGAGGGCAATCAATGTCGCTGGGCATTTAAAGCCTAAAAACCCTTAATTTATGATTGTCTTTTAGTCAGATGACAAGAGATATATGGTGAACTTTTAAATATTTTGATCATGAAGTTTATCAAATTAACCTTAGGTGTTCTGCTTATGTCCCTTCCAGATTTGCTAAGATGTATTTGAGAAAATTTGCCAAAGTATGGAAAATACAAGATTCTGATGGAATAGAGTGCCCTGTCATAACCATATTTTATTCTTCTTCTTCTGCCAGTTACATTACAAAGGGATGGACTGAATTCTCAAATGAAAGGAAATTGGAAGAAGAAGATATTTGTGTCTTTGAGCTTATCAGGAAGGATTTTGATAATGAAGACTACGTTATGAAGGTTTCAGTATTTCCAGTGCCTAAAGAGCAAAACTTAATGGTTAGAATGTCATGTCATTACTGATATTTGACATGAGAGGGCTTCACCTCTTAAATGGTTACATTGCTATGCCATTACTGATATTTGACTTAAGAGATCTTCAACTCTTTATGGCATGTCAATCTTTCTTGTGGGATTTTTCTTTGCTAGTTTGTTTCTTATTTAAGGGGTTTCCAACTGTTTTGAAACATTAAGAGAAAAAGAAAATAATAATTAAAATGTCACAAATAAGAAAAACCAATAGCCATCCTTGAGAGAAAAATACTCTTTTATATCATATAATTCTCTTTGAAAAAACTTTTTCATTTTTTGAAGACCCAATGAATGGTTGCCACCTAGATTCTCTTTATTTAGTTTTTATTAAAGTATAGGATATAAGGACCCCACTTATTTTCTCTCACCTTTCTTTTAATTTCCTCCTTCAGAAAACTCATTTCTAATTCTCCTTTCTTGAATTTGGGTAAATAGGAGACTACCACCATGATTAGAGAATTAGCCTATTCCATTTTTGCCCTCTCCTTGAAGTCTCCTTTGTTGAATTAGATTGTTTTTATGACTTAGTTTATAAATTCAATAATTTAATATTTTTTTATTTTTTTAATATAAATATTGAATTCCTGACCTTAACTTTTATTATTGACAACTTTTTAACGTTATTCTACTTATAAAAAAAATAAAAACCAATTAATTAAAATTAATTAAATAAAATAACTAACTATATTTGTATAAATGTGTAGAGAATTTCGGGAATTTTGTGAGAAAATTTGGGTATGAACTCGGTCAGGTTGCTACACTTCGCTATCCCTAATGGTTCTGTGTGGCAAGTGGGGTTGACAAAAGATGGAAAAAATAAGATTTGGTTTCATGATGGCTGGCATGAGTTTGTAAAATATCATTCAATTGGTGATGGACACTTCCTGCTTTTCAAATACGGAAAGGATTCAAAATTTCAGGTTCTTATATTTAATGTCTGCTTGTGAGATTGACTATCCATGTAATGGTCAGAACTTGGTCAAAGGTGGTGAAAGGGAAAATGAAGACTGTGGAGATAGTGGATTTAACAACTCCAAACCCACATTTGGAAGACAGAGTTTTCGGCGAGTGTTCAAAGAAACGGTCTTGTAGCAAAATGTACACTTCCCCATCATGGCAGAATCTGGGTAAGTCTTCTTCTAAGAGGACTCGGGAATGTGCTGCTTCCCTGGAAAGCTCAAAATTTAGGCATGGCTATGAGATGCATAGCAAGAAATGTAATATGGAAGAGAAGTTGGAGATATATGAACCAGCTTATGTGAATGGACAAAGGCGATGCAAATTAAATATATGTGGTACGTACAATTTACAAGTACCTTTAAAACTAAAAATCTAGTTGAATAAAAATGTTGAGAATTTGTTTGCCATTTCTGTAGGTCAGTGTTTAATTTGATGAAGAAAATTTATCATTTCTGTATGCTTAGTTGCAATTCTTATTGGTTTTGCAGTATGTGCCAGCCAAATTTGCCAAAAGAGTTTTGGAGTAGATATACCAAATTTATCAAAATAAGAGCTTCAAAATGGAAGTGAGTTACGTGTAAATATAAGTTGGAGATCTGCAGGGGGCTTAAATTTAACAAAGGGTTGATCTGAATTTTCAAAGAAAGAGGATTTAGGAAAAGGAGATATTTGTGTCTTTGAGTTAATAAGAAGGAAAGACATTCTACTTGAAGTTCCTATATTTCGTGCAAATCTAGAGTTAAAGTAATACAGGTAATTGACTGATTGCAGATTTTATGAGCTATAAAATTTGAAATTTTTTTAGTGTTTGTTGCTTAATATGATCCCCTTTAAAAGGGTTTAATCCTAGATAAAAAATTTCTGAATGTAAGTCAGTGAGTATACTTCTAATTTACTACTGAGTAGGACATCATTCGATATTATAATTTATCTCTGCTTTCAAACTAAATGGTTGATTGGTACAAACGGAGACAATTGACTTGGGCACACTCATACATATAAATTTGTCTAATGTGCAAACATTCAAGTGATTATTTTTTTTTATTACTTTTACATTCACTTTGTCATTTTCTGGCCTCACTTTTACGGACCTGAAACAGTTCATAAGATATCCCAGCTAGTGTTTAGACACAGAAGTAGCTTGTAATTTTTCTAAAATGGCAACTACTCGACTACTACTGATGCATGTCTACGACCATGTATATCATCTAGCTTTAGCTTTAGGAGCTTTTCTCTTACTTGGTTTCACATCACTTATGCTAGTAATATGGGTTATCAAAAGATTCACATTAGGTGTATGTATCGCTCTATGTATAGGTAACCAATGTGGGTTCCTTGAATGCCAAAAATTGTAGAGATATTCATGGCTATTGGCCCCACATTGTGGGGCTGTTGCAGTGATAAATTTCTCATGGTCTCTTTCACCATAAATTTATCACTGTAATGATTTATGGGGCTATTGCTTTCTTGAGCACAACAACTTCTTATTCTAGCCGTTTCTCCTTCTCCATCATCAGTTCTTCATTGTGTCCTTTTGGAGATGGTTTTGCTTTCTTGAGCACCTCCAATGCCGATTCCTTCATTTATTCTGATGGATTATGGGGCTTCCTGGACCGGCTTTAAGCCCCCAAGATTCGTTCTTTGCTGTGGAATATGATAACAGTTTTATCCTTCACTGGGGGGACATCAAGGGGAATCATATTGGTATTGATGTTAAAACGGTTTTATCTTTTGCTTCGGTTGATGCTGCTTCGAGAGAGATTGATCTTAGAAGTGGGAGACAGCTTAGAGCTCCTGATGCAGTTCTCCTGATGTTCAAAACAGAAAGGCAAAGATACCAGACAGGGCTCTAAAATTTTGTGGATTAGCTGCAATTGTCTTCTTCGGAATTGTAACCTTTGCTGGAATCTATTTCTTTTTTTATTAGGAAGAGGAAGCTCTTTAGTGGAAGAATTAAAGAAAGGCAAGCTTGTAGTTCACAACCAAATAAGGTAACGAAACAATTGTCTCTTGCAGAGATAAAATTAGCTGTAAATTAAAAAAAAAAAAAAAAAAAAAAAAACTGAAATTTACTAGTTGCAATTTGGGGTCGCTGTTTGACGTTTAGAGATTTTACGATTGCTGGGTTGAAGGTTGAGGGGTTGTTTGATTGTTATTTTAGATTGTTAAAGAAGTGTTTGGTTCTCAAGAAAATCTGGAAAATGAGAGAAAATTTTGGTTTTATATTTTTTATTTCGTTTAAATCATTAATATTTATGATTATATTATTATTTTCGAGCACGACAAAGTGGAGTAAAACTGTCTTCACAAAAAATGAAAAAAAGACAGATCTCCTAACAGTAGTTTGAGTTAGGGGTCTTTGTGTTACTTTCTTATCCATAGGCGTAAGTCATTTTCTGTAATACCCTAGGGGTGTCTATGTATTTATCCCCATCAAAACCTAGTAAAAAAAAGCTTTCCTGCAGCATATATGAAGTCTAAACCCGCATGTGAAACAAGCACACAGATCCATCTTTGGATCTAGTAACTGAACAAATGGCTTCTTGTAGCACGGAAGTACACGCCATTTTCTCCAATCGTTTGGTAGAGCCACCATCACATTTTTTCAAGGTTATCCTTCCCATAGCCCTTGCTGAGAAGAAGCTGGTAATCAACACTACTTGATCAATTTCCATGTAGTAGTTAGTATATAAAGGGTTCATTTTGCATATAAACTGTACATTTGGTTGGTTGTGCTCTTTCCGAATGGCAAATGATAAAATCAGAATCATATTCTTTGCTGGATTTACACAAATGTGTGCATAGCTTGATTGGTAACATTGGTCATTTGTTTGACTTATTGACTAAGTCCATTCTGTAATGTCTTGGAAGTATGTCTTTGAATGATTTTTAGTTAATTTTTGTAAAAAATCATTTAAACTTTTTGTGTTACTGCAGAGAATCCCAGGAAGGTTTGTGAAGAGATTTGAGAATGAACTCTCTGCTGTTGCTAAGCTCATTGTTCCCGACGGTCGTGTATGGCGATTAGGGTTAGCAAAACATGGGAGGAAGATTTGGTTACAGGATGGTTTTGATGACTTTGCACAATTTTATTCTCTCTCTGCAGGATCCTTCTTGGTCTTCAAGTTTGCTAAGAGTTCAACTTTTGAGGTTCTCATCTTTGATCGGACTGCTTGTGAGATTTCCTATCCTTACGATGATGGAAAACGAGGAAGAAATGAGCAGAAATCTTCCCACCAGGAAGTGGAAAATAAGCCACCAAGCAGTGTAAAGAACTCAGAATTGAAGCAGGACTCTGAACCATCAAGCAAGAAGTTAAAGGAGGAAGAACTGCGAGAGAAGAATAAAATGTTTTGGGCTGTACTGGAAGAAATGGGAATCTATTTTCCCGGACGTTATAAAATTCATTCAGAAGAAAAAAAGAAAAGAGTAATCGACATTGCAAGATCGTTGAGGCCAAAGAATCCTTCATTCATGGTTATCTTGCGGTCAATTAACTTGGAAAAACAACGCATTTTGGTAAGCTTTTAAATCAAACGTGCTTATGAGTTATGAATTTTCTTTTGCCTTCGATATATGCTTGGTTGCAAAGCCTAATGCCTGTGCAGGATGTGCCTGCCAAATTTTCTAACAAGTATATAAGTAGAAATGCTTCGACTATGACATTAAAGGCTTCTAAAAGAAGAGAGTGGCCTCTCAAAATCAAGTGGAGATGTGGTGGAGGAGGTGTTCGTTCAAAGGTTGGATGGAGAAGATTTACCGAAGACAACAATTTGAAGGAAGGAGACATCTGCCTGTTTGAGCTGATCAGGATGAAAGATATCGTTCTGAAAGTTTCTGTTTTTGCGGCAACTGTAGAGTAATGTAAAAGTGAATGCATATTTTCAGAAGCTGTAATTTAATCTTTTTCAGAATGACATCATTAGATATTTTCAACTTAACTCTGCTTTGAAACTAAATGGGTCATTGGTTATGTTATCGTTTATGAAAAACTTGCATATTTAAATCAAGCCAATCTCTGGATATTGGTACTACTAGGATTGCAATCTCAAGGAAACATTTCTTTTAGTTTATTTTCATTTGTTTCAAATAACATTGCTTGTATATATATTGCAGAGGATTCCACGTCAAATGTTATCATAATTTTGTTCTTCATGATAATTGTTTTGAATTCACTCGATTATGCCAACATACCAGGAAGTCACTAGAGATGAAATGAAAGATTTTTGTAGTATTCACAGTAATGTAGTAAAATTTCTACATCGGCAAAGATCCTGTGCCAGTATAAGATGTTGATTTAGATTTGGAACTGCTAGGCAGCATCCAGTAGACAAGTACCACTGTACCAGCGAGGCTATGTGGTTGACAATAAATCCAAGATCAAATTCATCTTCGCTCACCTATTACAAAACTGAGGCACCCACCTACAAGTTATACCTGACAAATTTGTTGACCATACACAAATGACACTCAAGTGACTCTGTCTTTTGAGCCCTTCTACATTCACTTCGTCACTTTCTCACTTTCTGGTTTCCTTTTTGAGACAGAGCTAGCTTATTACTGATTTTTTTTTTTTTTTTTTTTTTTTTTTTTTTAATAAATAGCAATGACTAGTTA
>JANLJB010030963.1:0-36184 GCA_026212285.1 Bursera cuneata | reverse complement strand
ATCCGAATATACCGCTTATATTCCAAATATATCGCGTATATTCGTAATGTGATGCTCTGGGGCACAAATCGTCTAACAACTGCGTATCCGCTAGTCAGTCCTAATACCACCCGTAAAGCCCCTCGAATCTCTATGTATCATTATTTCAATTCGGGGTTCATCCGTACAATCCGTACTCATATCATCTGGTCCCGTGACCGGTCACTCATTACTACTAGTCTATACGGCCTCCCTCATGTACGACTTACTCATATCTCATCCACCTCATCTCGCATGATCACATACATGTCGTCCGTACATCATACCTCAAGTTCCGACTAATCTAATTGCCTCGCCATCTATCTCACCCATTCCGTAACTCATGATCACTCGAATAACACTCGCGTATCGTCCATTCCATATCGTATTACTACTTACGTATCCTCACGTACCCTCATGTACCCTCCCATATGGTATTCATAACCTATAACTCACTCCGTGTCCACGCCGACGATATAATACACGTTCCGTTTTCGTAAATCTGCATACGCGTCTATAACGTCTCGATCTATCTAATCATCTAATGTACCTATTTGTCCATCACACACAGTCTCTATTCCCTAAGCCACACAGTAAAGTAAATTTGCAAGCATGTTGAAATGTCATTGAAATGTATAGCTAGAAACCCCTACCTCGATATCCGAACTAAAGCTCCCGGACCTCATTCTCTCTCTATTCCTTATCCGTATCGTAAATCCATGTATTCTGGTGATTCTGGATGAGTCCTCAGGGTCTCGGGGTCCAACAATGTAAAACCGGGAACCGGGGGTTACATTGATATTTTACATCCCGGGGGCATTACTGTAATTTCATAAATATATATAAACTAACCAAGCGGGGATGAGATTGCTAACCTGTAAACCCTTAGGGGTCTTTGTATCAAAACACATGGCAGGGGGTAAACTATCAATATCCAAACATTGGGGGGTGTCTCACAAGGGTGCAGGTGTCAAGGGTAGAAGCTGTAGGGGGTTTACGTAAATATCCAACGGCAGCCGTGGAAGACGTCCTATCACCGAAAAAATGGTAGACGGTCAGAAAAGATGATCGGGTACCACTACCGGAATCTTCTCGGTGAGCTGAATCCAACGGCACCGGTGGCGAGGCGATACGGTGGCCGACGGTGGCAGATCGGAGAAGGAGGAGCTGAATGATCTTTCGTCGATTCCTGACGATTTTGGTATCAGACTGACGATCGGGGACCAGTTTCGGTATCCTCAGGTTGAGACGAAAAGATCCCGACCGGTGTTGTCGGCCAACGTCGTCGTTGCTGAACCTTCCTGGCATCGTTCCAGTTGATCCCGACGTTAGACTGGAGAACGGAGGCCACCACTGGACTCCTCAAGCCAAGAGCTTTCCATCACCATCGGCCACGGGGCCTATCTCGCCCAGAATATGAGGTCACCGGAGAGGGTGACGACGTGGCGATTTTCGACAGGCATGGGTGTCTGGGCATTTTTCTCAATGTTTTGGCCTCTTATACAGTTTATATAGACTTTTGGGTTCTAGGGGTCTTTCGTAATTTTTTAAACCTTTAACGATCGTGAATCCCTACCCCAAAGTCCCGGCATCTCATCGTTGACTCGTCCTCATCCATTTCCCACTTATGTGACCCTCAAAATGTCACCATCGGGCACTAAAAACGAAAACCCACGAACCCACATAAAATTACATTTTAGTTCCATTTTCTGAAAACTCCCAAAAACCTCCAAATACTCATATACACGATGTCGTCACGTCCGTGTCACCCCATGTATACCAAAAATCCACCATTTTATGATTTCTAACTTTAAAATCTTTCATTTATACCCCTAAATCACTGTTTCCGGATTTCCGGGTTACCACAATTATATTCTTCAGGTTCACTTCAATATCAGGCACCCTAATTGTATCCTTTGGGCTCACTTCAATATCAGGCACCCTAATTGTATCCTTTGGGCTCACTTCAATATCAGGCACCTTATTTGTATCTTTCTTCACTAGGGGGAAAGGTATAGGAGATGTTGCCTCATCTTCGTTTGTAAAAGAGGATGAAGAAGTTACAGCTATCAGTTGACTTTTTTGATTACTTGCACTTACAAAATGAAACGGAGGATTTTTAAATGCTTCTCTGTCCCATGAAACTTTTTCCCATACCAAAATAACATAATCAACTCTATCAACCTTTTTCGCCACTGTCACCATAAGTGGAATTAATTTATTGATGATGTGACTATTCTCAATAAAGAAACAAATATCTTTATCATTTACCAAATACATAATTGGAGATGATTTTAAGTTTACATATAGAAATCTCGTTGACAAAGCCATAATATTTTTTTTTTGGATCAATCCCAAGTTTTATATATAATAAATATACAAATTGATTAAATCTAATATCATTTGAGTCTCTTAACCCCTTAATCTGACCATATATATTCAACGTAACCTTTTGGTTGCATCTCCCAACTACCACCATAATGTACAATGATGGAAGCTTCCATTATCATGTAAACACGTCAAAGTAAGATAATATGTTAGATTAGAGTATCAGAAAATATGAATTAAACTTGGAAAATGCATGTTCTAGAGTCCATACTATGTGAAGTCTGAAACTGACCATGTGGACGTCCGACATAGATCGTGTAGGACCTAGACTGAGATCGACCTACCAGGCCCTACATAGACCGTGTAGGTCTAGTTTAAAAACATACTTAGACCTACAAGGTCATATATAGACCGTGTAGGTTTGAAGAACTGATCACCCATGGTCTGACCATATAGGTTTATCTTAGATCGTGTAGGTCTATTGATGAGTTCTCTAGCGACAACTACTAACCCTTTGTCTTATCCAAACCCAAACAACTCCCTTCGTTTTTTTTTTTTTTAATAACAACTCCATTTAATGACTATCAACAAATCAACATCGCTCAACATCAAAGCACAAGCAACAAAATCAACACCACCTAACTTCAAAACCCATTACAACATATCAAAAGCATAAATACATTAAGTAAATAAAGAAAAAAATATGAAAAAAAAAACACACACAATGATGACTTACAATAGGTAAATAATGAAGACAAAATGAATAGAGGAATGTGTTAAAGAGAAAATAAATTGGCAAGAGAGAGAGAAGAGAGAGGAGAGAGAAAAGTTAGGGTTTAATTTCAAGATAAGTAAGAATGACTTATGAAAGACATAGGTATTTTGGGTTTCTTGTGTGAGGTTGGTTAGGGGAAATAAAGAAATCTTTTATTTCAACTCCAACCAACCCCCCAAGTAATTTCCCAATTAAAATAGATAAAATAACTATTTTCTATTATGTAAATTTAATAATAGTTTGAATAACTATTTTTTTTATTATTTAGTTTTGTAAAATGAGATAAGGAATATTTCTTAATTTAGATATATCGCTTTATCGTCTAATTTTTTTTAAACTCTTTAATTTCTTGTACAAGAAGGTGGAATGCTTTCTTTCTTTCTTTTTCTTTCTTTTTTTCTTTTAATTAAATTAAGACTTTCAAGGCTTTCTAAACCATTTGATAAAGAATCTGTTTAAATTTATTGGGAATTGTTTGCATCAAAAAATTAGTCAAGACATCTATTTCCTTAATAAATCTATCATTAAATTTTAAAGTCTTATTTCTATTTTTTACACAGTTAAATATACATGAAATAACGTTAATCAAGTAGATTTAAGGTTTTATTATTCATCGTTTCATTTTACTCTAAAAACTCTTTGATAATTAAACCCATGATATAGAAGTCTTGAATAATTTCAATTTTGTTGAATCGCTCAAATATAAAGCAATTTAAAATCAAGAATTGAAGTGGGATTTGAAACAACATTGAAATTAATTTCTTAAAAAGGATCTGAAAATATTTTCTCTTATACAACAAAAATTACCAAAAATCTTCAGTATTGAGACTTGCATTGCATAATATTCAAGAAGCTTAGGCAATTCAAGATTTAATTTCTTTTTCGTTCAAGAGCCTCCCTGAAAGCAGTTGACCAAACGTATGCATAATATTTAGTATAATTTTATTGACGGCCAGAAAAGACTAACCTTCAGTTTCGGGTGATTAGGGAGGCAGAGAGAGTTAAACTCCTGCCTTCAAGGACTCTCTCCCTCCACCCTTTCCTAGAGGCTAGTAGTTACAATCATCGATGGTGCACGGAATACCAAACAATCAAATCCAAAAATAAAACTCAAAATAATTTATTAAATAAATAATAATAATAATTTTAATGAACTTTGATCATTATTAGGGATAAATACAAAGACACCCCCTTAAGATATGAGCTGAGTAAACTCCTCCCACTAGATCAGAAAATAACTTCAAGTCCCCCAACCGCTAAGAGATCTGTTGACAGAGAAAAGTTAACTACAACGCCAACTTGTTCTCCCTGTCACCTCACTGCACTTCACTTCCACCTATGTCCTCTACCACTTCACTTTCACCTTTGTCAACCCACCACCAATTAACTCAACCAATTTATTAACATCAATATCGCCACCATAAATCAGCGGCATATCTCCAGCAAATCAACATCAAATACCGCATCTGTTGAATAAAACAACACAATAGATGCATGCAATTTTATCACCGTATTATTTAGGACCCTCAATCTGGGGGATTTTATGATACTAACCTTTAAACCCTTACATATCTAACTATACATATAATTCTAACTCGAAAAGCCCTAATGAAACAGGTAGAAAAATTCAAAGTCAAATCTGAAAATGATGAAAGAATTGAAGCTCAATCTAAACGTACTAAGTTGGCCGACAGGCAAGCCCCTCGACATTGAAAAATATGAAATTTAGGGTTTTTAGAGAGAAAAAAAGAATTGTATTGTTCTTGCGTATAGTGTTGCATGATAAGAGAAAGTTTAAATTTTTTTCTTAAAGAATTTGACGATGATGAAGAACCTAGGGGTGAAAAGATAATGATGGTGAAGTGAGGAGCACTAGAGAAGAGATAACGATAGTTTCAAACGTCCGTCTGAAAGTGGGGGGCTTTATGTCACTTTCTAATTTAGGAGGAGGATTTTGAGCTTATCCATATCTTAGGAGTGTCTATGTTTATCTATTTATTCATTCATTTTTATTATCATTATTTTTACTATTACATGACAAAGCTTCATTCAACCTTAAACAACGTGAACGTGCCATAGCTGTAAGTCTCCTTCTCTCCCTCCTGTTGCCGTGCCTGCATGTTGGACTTTGTTGATTCCTTTTTTGGATCTCATTGTTCTGTTCTTTCATTAATGGGACAACTCTGTATTTTATTATTATTCTTCGTGTTGGTTTTTCCAGCTTATTGTTGATGATCTTCGTCGGGGTATGATCCTTTTTTTTTTTTAAGTTGAATGTTTAATCTTGTATGGAATTCTTGGTTGCAATGCTTACCATAATATATATTTGTTTTTATGTGTATATGCGTGTATTATGTATGTCTTTATTGTATTGTACGTGTCATGTATTTACAACCATGGCCACGAGAAATGCATATTTATGATTCGAGAAACTCTGTATTTATTGCACTATGATTTGTATTCCAGCTCTTTCATGGTCAGAGAGTTGTATCGAAACTATTGGAGGTTCAAAGATCATTTCTGCTATCTGCATTCTTGGTATGTTGAATTTTATTGCTATTGAAGGTTATATGTATATATTTTTATAAATCTCGACAGTTTTATATACATACATCATGGCTTCATGTATGCATGTGGTTGTTTCTTGTTTGTGTATGCATTTCTCTTCCTCTTGTAATATATCAGATAAATGTAGTTCAAATTAAACAAAATTGAAGAATAGGATCTTCCAATGCGTAATTGTGAATTGAAACAAAAAGTCAATTACAAGGGATAAAGAATTAGCAGGAAGAAAACTCAAATAGAGCATGTTGTGCTGCCTCAAGTCAAGATAATGGTTAGGTTTTTCCATTATGATTTTCCATTTTATCATACACTGTATTTTCTGGAGCCGAATTCTGGGAATTCTAGAGCTTACACATCTAAATGGCAACTGTTTAACCATGAAGATATCAGGATCAGGAAGTTTTCTTCAAAATAAAAAACAAAAAAAAAATATATATATATATAGGGAAGTGATCTTAGTGATTTCTAAAATTCTACCTAGAACTCTCATGATTTTATCACACAATTCTTATAAGTTTGATTTTTGTCAAGATCAGAGTTTAAAATCTTCGTCAGTCATTTGCATGACATTGATAAGTAATGCCTTTACATGGCATTTTTTGTATGTCATTTATGTGGCATTTCCAGCAGTCATGGTATCATTGACCGCCACTTTAAGAACTTATAAAGAATCAAATATAGTGTGACATAATATTGCAGCAGAGGAATCTATATATTGACATATGTGTATAAAGTAACTGGATGATCAGTTGACTTAATATGACTGCTTATATTAGTTGCTTTGCAAGTTCAATGCAGAATATAGATTAATTTAATTTAATTTATTGTTTTTCTTCTTATGATCACACTTAGATTGCAATTACAATAAATAAGTTGTAGATTGTATTTTAGGCTTCACCTACCTACTCCACCTGAAGCTGATTCTTTTAGTAATATCTTATTTTTGACTGGTTGAAATGATTGAGCTTTGTCTACATAAGCAGTAATATAAAGTAATGAAGTTCCCTAAACTGTCAATTATGGCATTACATGCTCTTACTTTGTAAAGTTCAAGACTAAATTAGAATTTTGATTTATCAATACAGCTTCTGTATTATCATTCATATTATCCAAGACTATTGTGATAAGGTCCCTCCCTTTGGAAACTAAGATTCTATTGCTATCCAATTCATGAAAATATAATTGAGCTGGTGATGATGTGCTGTTCATATTATTTCAGGACTGGTTTTTTGATATTGGGACTTTTTATTTGTCATAGTATTCATAATTGAGCCTCAAAGCTTGATGACCATCCCTTGTAACTCAACATGAGTTCAGTATTAGCTCTTAGCACAAAAGAACACGAGAATCATGGAGCATAACAGATCAAATTTAGCCATTAATGGTAATGTTGCTGAATCAATGGCAAACATTAATTATGAGGCAGAAGGTAAAAGAAGTTGATACTCCTAATCTATGAGCATGCTTGTGCGTTTCTTATACATATCACTCCTTACTTTTTTCTTCTTTGTTCCTTTCCAGCCAAGCAACAGGCACTATTGATAGAGTGGTTAAATGGTATTCTTCCAAATTTAGATCTGCCAGTAAAAGCTTCAGATGAGGAGTTGAGAGCATGCTTGAGTGATGGCACTGTTCTATGTCAGATTTTGAAGAGGCTTAGACTTGTTTCTGCTAATGAGGTAGTTGACATCTTTTGTCTACCTTTTGCCAAATATTCAGTAGGTAGGTGATTAGATGATTACTTTGCTGATTGAATGTGCAATTTTTCAATCTAGGTAGGTGATTCTTATCATTCTTCCGCATCGCACTCAGAAAATGTTAACACATTCCTGTCAACTTTGGATAAACTGGGAATTCCCAGGTTTGAGATGTCAGACCTAGAGAAGGTATTGATTACATAAAAAGGTGTTTCAATTAAATAGTTTCATATAACAACAAATTGCTCTGCTTGTCCTTGCATACAAATATTCATTAGCATTCCTATATATATGTTCTTTCATAGGAATGTTCTTTTGTCAAGTATTTATTTTGTAAGACTTCTATTGATTTATGTCTTAGAAATGTTTTCTGTCTTTCCCTTCATAGTTCATTTCTGTATCTTGCAGGGTTCACTGAAGTCTGTTATTGATTGCCTTTTAAAAATTAGAGCTGAATTTTTCCCTGTCAGAGAGAATTTTTCTGTCCCTAGTACTTTTACAAAATCTGGAAGCTTTCACAGGGACGTATCTTCCCGTGGCCCTCTATCTCCATTATTTGGAAAAGAAAAGCAGAAAGTTTTGTTAAATTCCCAATTTCAGCATGCTTTGCACTATCCAGTCATGTCAGGTACTAAAATTTCTTTGGGGGATTTTGTGCCCATGTGAATGAGTGAGCCTGCATGATTGAATTCATATGTGTTTTATTATCTACTGTCAATTGATCTCATGATTAAAGGAGTAACCTATCATGGCATAAATAGTTCAATGACGTCCTTAATTCAAATATTTAGAGCAATGTGCATGTTAACTTGCTTACGATGGCCAACCAATCATGCAAAGAACGAAATTATCACACCTAAGAAATTTTGTAAATTAAGTTAGTACACAAATAACATATGGAAATTGCCCTGCAGACCTCTTTTGGATAAATGTAAACTGTATTATTAACTGAAATTGAACATACTTATGTTTTGAGCTAATTTCCTGATTTTATTGAAAAAGCATAAGTTTTTTCAGATGCCAAATTTAGCTGAAATGCTCATGTAACATCTTGCTCAGTTCAGTGGACTAAGATTTAACATGTGTTTCTGGTCATTCAAGTAACTAATGTAATGCTTTTCCTCATTTTTACAGAGCCACAAGCTGCATTATTACGTCATGTTGGACATAAGTTCCATGAGGTTTTCCAGCTGAAACAAGGGCGTTACTCAGATCTTCCTGCTGCAAAGATTTCAGAGATGATGAAATCAAACAGTTTAGATGTGAGTTCTCGGTCTTTATTGTGTCAATGACCTTGATATTATGTCATGCTCATAAAGGTCCTTGTCTGATCTTTTCAGTTTAATGCTTCTTTAATGCATTTCAGCATCTCTTGTTGCAGAATGCCCCAACTCAGTCGCTTTTGAGTGTTGTTAATGGAATCCTGGATGAAAGCGTTGAAAGAAAGAATGGTGAGATACCTCATGTAAGTTGTGAGAGGATGCCCTGATACTACATTGAAGTATTACTGATTTCCTATGTATGCAAAAGTATATGGAAGTTCAAGCACATTTAAATGCAAATGTTATTCCAAAGTTATCCTCTGACTTTATCTTTGATGCTCAGCGTGTGGCCTGTCTATTGAGAAAAGTTGTGCAGGAGATTGAACGGCGCATATCAACTCAAGCTGATCACTTAAGAACTGTAAAATTTGTTCTTGATTTTCTAATTTTATCATCCTTCCTCAGCCGCTCTGTACCAACTTTTTCTTGGTTCTGTGCCTACAGCAAAACAATCTTTTTAAGGCTCGTGAGGAAAAATACCAGTCAAGAATACAAGTGCTTGAAGCCCTTGCATCTGGTACTGGTGAGGAGACCGAGGTATCATAAACAGTATGAAGACCTTTTTTCTTGGGTTATGTTTTTAATTTTTTTATCCATTTTTAATTGTTACATGACTTCTACTTCCCGCAGATTGTTATGAAACAGCTTCAGCAAATAAAGGTAAAGTCAGAGACAAAAGCATGTTTCCTGTTTCTAATTCAAACCTTTGACCTGCTTATAGCTGATACTTTAGCAGGCATCAGCTTTTAGCTCTTTTTAATACTAGCTGGTATAATTAAACTGTTTTTTTTTTCTTTAATTTAGAACTTTTAATTTGTTGCCCGGATAGTATGAACATTAGACTTGTAAAACAAGTTAGATATTGATCAAGTTTTGTGGAAATATTTCACATTGCCTCTTTGTTGTTGTTGTTTTTCTTCTTTTTTTTTTCCTTGCTGAAGTCTGAGAAGTTAAAAATAGAAGAGAAGAAGAAAGTAAAAGAGGAGGATTTGGTTGAATTGATGAAAGAAAAGGATCAACGCAACCTAGAAATTTCAGCATTGAAGCAAGAATTAGAAAAAACCAAAAGAACATGTGAACTGCGTTGCTTGCAAATGGAAACAGAAGCTAAAGGCACTAAAGAAGAACTTCAGGATAGAGTAAAAGATCTTGAGGACCTTCTAACAGCTTCGAGGAATAAAGTGAAAGAGCTTGAGGCAAATTCTGAGTCTATTGAATTGATGAAAGAAAAGGATCAACGCAACCTAGAAATTTCAGCAATGAAGCAAGAATTAGAAACAACCAAAAGAACATGTGAACTGCGTTGCTTGCAAATGGAAACAGAAGCTAAAGGTACTAAAGAAGAACTTCAGAACAGAGTAAAATATCTTGAGGACCTTCTAACAGCTTCAAGGAATAAAGTGAAAGGGCTTGAGGCAAATTCTGAGGCTAAGCACCAGAGTTGGAGCAAGCAAGAGAACATGTATCAGAGCTTCTTGGATTTGCAACTTGGTTCTCTACAGGTACGCTTTGATGTTTTGTCTTAAAAATTGACAGTCTTGTTTATATATTAAATTTGCTAACTTCATGAAAATATTCAGGAAATGAGGTTTACTTCACATTCCATCAAGCAAGAAGTTTTGAAAGCACAAAAGAGCTACTCAGATGAATTTCATTCCCTAGGCAGGCCTATTAAAACTTTCTGTCAATTTTATGCAATTTGTGATCATAAGTTCTGACAAGTTAACTTCCAACCTGTTCAGGGGTAAAGCTTAAAGCATTAGCAGATGCAGCTGAAAATTATCATGCTGTTCTTTCTGAGAATCGGAAGTTGTTTAATGAAGTTCAGGAATTAAAAGGTACCATCCCTCAGTTTTGGTCTATTAGATTTTACGAAGGTTGCAGTTGTAACGTCATTTCAAAATTTCCTTGCAGGAAACATCAGAGTTTATTGTCGGGTAAGGCCATTTTTGCCTGGTCATATCGGAAAACAAACATCATCTATAGAACATATTGGTGACAATGGGGAGGTTGTTGTCACGAATCCCTCCAAACCCGGAAAAGATGGGCACCGAATGTTTAAGTTCAATAAGGTCTTTAGTCCAGCAGCTTCTCAAGGTTTTTATCTCTCTCTCTCTCTTGATTTGTATATAGACTGTTGCATGGTTTCCTTATGAATGATTTGTAGTCTTCGGAATAAGCTTTTACAAATGTTAACTATACTTAGCCTAAATATGATTATTGGATGAAAACTTGCTATGTCTAACTTGTACAACTTTCAATGCTGGCAGTGGAGGTGTTTTCAGATATTCAACCTCTGATACGATCTGTACTTGATGGATACAATGTCTGCATATTTGCTTATGGTCAAACTGGTTCAGGAAAGACCTACACAATGGTAAGAACACTGCTTATACCTTAACTTCTTATATAATGATACTTATAAAAATAGTAATTAAATTTGACGTTCATTTTTAGAGCGGTCCAAATGGAAAAGGTGAAGAAGAATGGGGAGTTAATTATCGAGCTCTAAATGACCTTTTCAATATCTCACAAAGTAGAAGAAGTTCCATTATGTATGAAGTTGGGGTTCAAATGGTTGAAATATATAATGAACAAGTGCGTGACTTACTATCAAGTGATGGTTCTCAAAAAAAATATCCTTTTAACTTAGATATATGGTTTACTTAATATAAATTGTTTGGATCTCATTTATTGTTTGATCGTTTCTGCTAGAACTGTTCTTTGTTAACTTGACCAATGACAATGTTCTCTAATCAACTTATAATTCGTTAATTCCACTTTCTAGTGTCAGTTATTTTAGTGAAAAATGGCATTCTCTTGATTTTGGATAACTATATCTTTTCCTTGATTTGCACACGCTTGGGATTATATCTTCCTCTCAACACAAAGGGTTAGCAGTACCTGATGCTACCATGCACCCTGTTAGAGCGACTGCAGATGTATTGGATTTAATGGATCTTGGACTAAAGAATAGAGCTACTGGAGCCACTGCCCTTAATGAAAGAAGTAGTCGTTCGCACAGGTTCTTATATGATTTTAAAATTAAAAAAAAATTTGCCAATGTGTAAATATTTTAAAGATTGTTCTGATTTTAGACTTTGTGTGCAGTGTTGTCTCTATTCATGTTCAGGGGAAGGACTTGAAGACCGGTCTTCCTTTGCATGGTAATCTTCATTTGGTAGATCTTGCAGGAAGTGAAAGGGTAGACCGGTCTGAGGTAACTGGAGATAGGCTCAGGGAAGCACAACATATAAACAAATCGTTATCTGCCCTTGGAGATGTTATTTTTTCTCTTGCGCAAAAGAGTGCTCATGTACCATACAGAAACAGCAAACTCACTCAAGTGCTTCAAAGCTCTCTAGGTTCTTCTTTGTGAATTTTCCATTTTGGTCATGAAATGTTGTAAATCACTTCCTTTCACTCGTGAGATGGTAACATTGTGTTTCTTGGAATAGACTCTTACTAAATTCATCTAAAAATATGTTTTCTGTTACACTACAGGAGGTCAAGCAAAAACTCTTATGTTTGTGCAGCTCAACCCTGATGTAACTTCATATTCTGAGAGTTTGAGTACCTTGAAGTTTGCAGAAAGGGTCTCCGGGGTTGAGCTAGGTGCTGCAAGGAGCAGCAAAGAGGGCAGGGATGTTAGGGAATTGATGGAGCAGGTTCAATTTCCTTTTTTTTTTTTTATGTTACTTATTCGGTTGTAGTAGGTATGCATGATATTATTGGTAATCAGATGCTGAAGATCAAAGGTTTGTGAAACAACTGCTGCTATAACCTAGGAATCCTTACAGAATCTTGTTTTATTTAGGATTTTGGAATTAACTTCAGAAAATAACTCAATAAGTATCATTGTAACTATAAAGATTATTTTTCTCTATTGCGGTGCAAACCAGCGAAAAAAAGAAAAGAACCCTCCCCACATATAGTCTTCTATTTTAATCCACTTCTCCTGACAGTAGTTGTCATTTCTCATTACCTTTGTGTAAATGAAAAATGGAAGGATTGCAGTTTTTGTCTGTCAAGGGAGAATATGGTGTGCTATCCTGCTTTGTTCTTCTTGTTAATATGTTTCTAATGCTTGTTAGCAATCCAGGTGGCCTCTCTCAAAGACACAATTACCAAAAAGGATGAGGAGATTGAGCGCTTGCAATTGCTTAAAGATCTCAAAAATGTGTATCCTAGTGTCAATGCTGAGAAGCATGGGGGAACTCGTTAAGGTATGGATCTCTCTCTTCAAGCAGAGACTCTATAGGTAATTAGGATTTTGAAGGGTAGATCTTCTGATAGGTCAAGTGACATATCTCATGGTGGTCTATCTGTGGGAACAGAACCTGATGTCTCTGAGGAATATACTCTTAATTTTGAAGTCTTGGAACCATTGGATAAACTGGAGATGTGAGTATCGAATTCCATTTTGTATGGCTTTCAATGATTTCTACATGTATGTGTGCAGTGCTTGTTTACTAGACATATGCAATAGAGAGATATGTTGTTGAAAATTTAGTTCAATTTTCTGCCAATTATTAAAAATGTTTAAGGTGATTTTGGGATTAATTACAATAATACTTTGTGTGATTTTCTTACATAAATTCGTTGCATGGAAATTAACTGGTTTGACGAACAAATTTGTTACTGGTAAGACTTGTATCAAACCATACACAAAAACCTTCCACATTTGCTGTTGAGAAGTCCCTTTTTTACTGTGATTGTAACCAAGCATTGACTACACTTACATCTATTTTTTTAATTTTGCAGCCTCTATAGATGTTTGATTACTTTCTGAATAATTCGGTTACCCATGTTGTAAAAAATTTGGATTCTGAAAACTGAAACTATGAACACAATCTTGAAACTAAAATTGGTCTTTGCAACCAAGAGACATCTAACAGACACAGAATCCTGAAAGCACTCATTAGACATGTGAGAAGAGTGAACCGAAAAGGGTAGGGATGACACATAGGGAGAGAGCTTGAGCACCATTTTAGGCTTCTTCAGTATATAAATACATAAATCATAGACATCATGGTTTAATTTGAAATCCTAATTTATGCGGGCCTAAAACAGCATAAGAAGTTACTCAACACCTACAAAAACTGGAAACTGAAACAATAGTATTACCTTCTAAGGATTCTTCGAAGGTGTCAACACGTATGCAAAAAATAGAGCTTCCGAATTTATTTGCTGTCCTTCCGAGTAGATTAAAAAAGTAGACTCATCTTTACATCACGGTATGCTAATGCACCTACCACGATTAAATAAGCAGACTCATCTTTATACATCACAGTATGCTAATGCACCTACCACTAACATCCACCACCATTGCTTTTTTCAGGTATAAAATGAACTGGAAACAGCAACTCCACTTTACTCAAGTCTCCCAGACGGTGGCACTGAACTAGGCCACATTTGTTATACATACACTTTTTGTATATAAATTCCTTCATTTGTTCATTTATTTAGCTTGCTATCTTCTCAAGTAAAATCAACACGAGGTTTTTCTTGCTCAAAAATCTTTCACACTTTCTGTGTTTGGTTGTCAAGGTGATCTGTTTTTGTTCAAAATGGCAGTAAGAGATAGAATTTAAGCTTGTACTATTGATGTTTTCTCTTGGACACAAATTGTAGTTCACATCTTTGATTTATCAGAATACGTACATGTGGATATATCTTTTAACATCATTGATCTTTATGAATCACAGAAAGCTGATCAGATATCTCTTGTTTCAGGTTTCTGTCTAATGTGTGCGTTTTTTTTTTTTTTTTTTTTTTTTTGTTTGGGGNTTTCAGGTTTCTTTCTAATGTGTGCGTTTTTTTTTTTTTTTTTTTTTTTTGGTATGGAGTAAAGATTGGTGAGGAGTCTTGTTCTGTTGATAAGTATATTGTTCAGTTTTGATTTTGGGAAGTTTCAGTGCATGGATGAGGATGAATGTTTTGAAGAAAAAGTTGTTAATTTGAATAGGACGTAACATTATTGGTTTTGTTTGAGTTCTGGTGTATTCTTTCTGTGTATGGAGAGTAATAAGAGATGAAGAATTATAGAGGATCCAAAACTGCGAGTAGTCATAAAAGCTAGCTAGGGCCTGGTAATGGTATGGCAGTAGCTAGTTGCCATGAAGACAAAGTTATTTATCTAGTGGCAGACCGGAAGCACCCAGTCCAAGAGAATGAGAACAATTTGAACTAGGACATCTCTTGTGCCACTGAATTTAAATGGGTACTAAAGAGTTAGCACCACCCTCTTCAATTAAATCATTAAGAGATGAAGAGTTATGTCAAATTGGGATTTAATCATGTTATTCGTACGCTCATTCAATGAAATTAGTTGGTGATACTAGTCATTTGCATGTTAACTAAAAAGTAAGTTACCTTTTTTTAAAAATTATCTCAAATTTTATTTCAAAATGATAAAGGATAGGATAAGTGATACAATGAAAACACATCACTAGACTTACTCAATTTTAGAGTAATATTTCTGAGTAATTGAAATATAAATAAGGACAGTTTAGTTTGAGCTTCAGAATTAAAATTTGAATCAGACGAAATTAGAATCGGAATAGCTATTCAATCCTCATGGTTGGTTGAGAATTAGAATCTAATTCCTTTGAAAGTTGTTTAGATAAGAGAGGTTCGAAATGAAAATTAATATCAATTTTTCAAATTACTTTATTGTAAAAATGTATAAAATAAATAATAATAAAAGCAATATATATCATCATTATTATAAAATATATATTATCTTTTTGTTGCACTTTACTTGCTTTTTTTACCTTTTTTAAAATATTATAACTTTTTTTTAAATTTATTGATTTTTTAAAATATTATAATATTTTTTTAATTTATTAACCTTTTTTAAAATATATTATAACTTTTTTAACTAATTTACTTTTTTTAAAAATATTTTAATTTTTTTAATTAATTTACCTTTTTTTAAAATATTAAAATATTTATTAATTTTTTTAAAAATATTATAACCTTTTTTTAATTTATTAATATTTTTTAAAAGCATTATAACATTTTATTTTGATTATGTGAAGTCAATCTATGACATGTAACAAGTTAAGGTTCCTGATACTCCTATTGTTTTATTCCTTACAAATAAAAATCGTCAATGACAAAATATAGTACCTTGACATAGAAAATCGTTTAGAAAAAACTAATTAAATATTTTAATAATTTTAGATATTCAACTAAATTGTAGAACCTTACTTATATAATCTGACAGTCACAAAGTCAATGAATGGTTGATTTTCATTTCATTTATTAAATTTTTTTACTTTATTTTTCATTTTTCACCGATTTAGTGAATTTATGTCATCTTAAATTATACGTATTATATAACTTGATTGTATCCGCACTATTACTCTAAATATTTACATCCTTTCAAGGACCAATAAATGTATATAGAGAGATTAATATTTATTAGTAGCTAATATAATATCATGGTCAAATTCCGAGCCATTCAAAATCTTGGCTGATCACATATTTGTATTAGATATTTATATAAGTAATTTGTTTGGTCTAATTCATGCACGATGCACGATGTATATGAGAAGACTTCTTAAAGGGGTATTTACTCTGATCCCAGATAAATTTTGAAAAAACATTTAACTTTAGATTTTTGTTAAACTAACACTTATCTTATAAAAATTATCACTGTTTTCGTAAAAAATAACACTTATCCTCTAAAAATTTGGGGATAAATGTTAGTTTAACAAAAATTTAGAGTTAAGTGTTTTCTCAAAATTTAACTAGGGGATCAATGTAATTTCTCTCTTCTTAAAGTATTTAACACTGCAGTTTGAATCTCTATTCTTATAGTAACATGAATCTATTTGAGAGTTCATTATTGTGATTTGAGTCCTAGCGTATAAATTTTAAATTTTATATTAATTAGATGATTGTCTAACCATTACATTAATATAACGGATGAATCTCAAATCTATATATGATCAAATGAGGATATATTAGCATCAATAATATTATTATAAAATATTAAAAAAAAAGATAAATAAATAAGTACATATCGATATAAGAACTCGTGTTCATCAATTGATCAATTGATATCACGGATCTTTAATATTTATTAAATTATTAAGTAATAATAATGACAAAAGAAAGAAAATCAATCTAAAAGTTATTAAAATCAACCAACAAAGTTGTCTTGTCTCTACATTTTCTTAATCAATCTAAAACTATAATCGGGTTTGACCCATTTCCCATTTCTATCTTAAAAGGCCGATTTTATTGGCTCATTACTATCTTAACTTGTAGTCCGTTACGACCTTAACGGGCAGTCAGAAATCATGGATGGATGAGAGAAGAATATTAAGGGAGATATGCAATGGTATTTTTGATATTTTATATGAAATTGGCTCAGTAAATTAAAAAATTATTAAAGTAGATTATTTTTTCTTAGCACCCTCTTATGTGTGGTTATTTCTCCTGAATTCCCAAGTAGCTTCCATGACAATCACACAATAAAAGAGAATCAGCTTATTGGCAGTCCAATTCTTCACGGCCACGCACTTGAGGCCAAAGCTAAGAGGTTACGCAGAGCTTAGTCAGCAGCAAAGTTTCAGCCACTAACTAAAAGCCATGATTCAACTTCAACATTCATCCACAAATAGACTGACTTGTCACTTTTTCAGCCTTGGTCCCTTCTTTATTTTACCTTAATAAACAAATATATAATAAGATAAATAGAAACAAACAAATACACCAAAAAAAAAAAAAAAAAAAAAACACCTCCACAGGGTCATNACCAAAAAAAAAAAAAAAAAAAAACACCTCCACAGGGTCATCAATTAGATTGGACCAACCTTACCCATCAACCTAAACCTCAACTGTCGTTTACCTTTTGGTATCACTTTGAAATCAAGTAAAAAAACGTTGTTGTCTTAATCAATGTTAGACTATTATAACTTAAGTTCTTTCATTTTTTATTTCTTTTCTTTCGACAAAATTAAAAAAATAATAACTCTAAGGCACTATTTTGAATTTTACTAAAATCTTAAACTGTTAATGAGTCAAATTTTATATCAAAATGTCAAATTTATATGTATAATATTATTCTTAAATTTAACATGTAAATAAAAAATTTTGATCATTTGATGACACATTAGTTCGTATACAAGAGTTTATACTTTGGCCTAAATATGAGATAAATAACATAAGTGTTGGTGTATCACTGTGAAACATTTGATTTACATTCTGTCCCTAGATAGATAATAACCTAATTTGTTCAATCTCTAACCAGAGGAAGAGTCCCCTTCAAATCAAACCTTGACTGGGTGTGGTGGTGGTGATATATATGCTTTGAATTGGAGGCTTAGAGAAGCAAAGGCAACATTCAAAGAATTAAGGCATAAAATGACATCAACATCATCAAAAGGATTCATTCATCTCTCATTTTCCTCCAAATTACAATTACAAAGGGGGAGGATTAGAGGGATAAACAGGGACTAGACGTTACAAACTTTGCACGAAACCTCCCACCATCATGAGGCTCAACTCAACCTTTCACTATATACAAAAACCTGACAAAGGGAAACTAGGTCTTTTGCTTCTCTTTCCCTTTTATTCCTCAAAATTAACACATCAAAGTAAAAATAAAAATAAAAGAAAGTTAAACAATGACACCACCACATTCAACTTGTATATACAACAAATAGAGTATAAAGCTACTACCACTTGGCTCCTCCTCTCCTTCTCTTTTTCCTTCTCCCTTTCCTCTATCAAAATTTGCTACAAAATGCCATTTCTTATCTGAGCTTAGTTCGTTATATTGATGGTTTCATGGGGTTTAAGCCACAGCAGAGATACTGCAATTGCGGCGGCAATCTCTACTGAGACAATCAAACCCTTCAATCCTCACTGCAGCCGGTTTGTGCCCAAATTTCATCCTAACACATCCTCCTCCCATCCGCGATGAAGGAGATGGCGGTGCTGGTGATGGCAGCATGAGCTTCTCATTCCCAAATTGTGCATCCTGGATTAGAGGATTTGAAGCTCTACTCGGTGGAGATCCACTGAAAAATGGAGGCGACAAAGCCACCTGATTACCAGATCTTTCCATACCATAACCTCCCTGTAACCATTATCAATTTAGATGAAGTTTACTAATAGGTTTCTTATAAAGATTATACATAAATCAGAACCAATCAATCAATCAAGCTCATATACTACTAAAATTGTCTAAAAATTCACTGGGATGCAATTTGTTCACCTCTTGCCAACTAGGTATCAGACCCCAATTGCTAAATATAATAAAATTGTTTGGTCAAAATCAGCCTAACAATTTACCATTAGAAGTAATTACTAAAGAGATGGACGAACCTTGGTGAGAATTAGATCCAGAAGTTCAGTCCCTGCCTTTGAATCTCCAATCTCAGTTTGGTGACTGAAAATATGAAAACCAAAATTATAAAAACACTTTTCAAACGAAAAAAAAAATTACAAAACATAAAAAGAAAAACACATACTTTGCAGGCCATCTTACTGGTCTGATGGGATCATAGATGGATGGATTTAAGAGGCCTAATCTACGAGGTTTAGGGCAAACCACCGAATCCAACCTCCTCTCCTCCTCATTGACCCCTCCTCCCATGGCGTTCATCTGTTGATAAGCACAGCGGTTCATTCTCTCTTCAGCAAATTAAGAGATCGGAACACCCAACACCTGAAAACCAAACCAACCAATCAAAATAAAATCTGAAAGAGCTGTCGGGATTACATAAACGAAAGTGGTAATTTTTCCCCGATGGGCAATGTTTTTCTCCTTCAAAAATTAAAAAACCAAAAATGAAACAGGCTTTAGCGTGTTTACTTTATCAAGGTTTATCGGGAATCAAGCAGAAACAAAAACCAAACGAAGTAAGAGAAACCTTCTCTGTTTAAAAAGATTCTACAACACAAAAAACTAAAGTAGATTACCAGATACGTCAAAAGTTTTCCTCTTTAAAACAGAGAAAACCCAGAAACAAAAACCAACAATTTTTTTTTTTTTTTGAAAAAAAAGCTTTATAAGTCAATTTTGTTCTTGTCTCAAGGTTTCTCGGGAAACAAGCAGAAACATCAATGAAACTGCTTACTTAAATATACCATAAAACTTTTTCTGCGTTAAAAAAAAAATAATAATCGTTTTGGATCACGCTGGAGGTCGACCTTTCTCCTTTAAAAACAGAGATAATTCCAGGAAAACAAAAAACAGAAACAAGAAAAAAAAAAAAAAAGCTTTCAGACTTGCAATTTCCTCGAGGTTTCTCGGGAAACAAGCAGAAAGAAACACAAGTGCTTTGAAAATAATAATAATAATAAGATCGATGAGAATTATTGGGATTACAAGAAGAAAAACGTTAGATTATTACCAGACAAGAGCAGTATTTGCTTTAAAAAAGAGAAAGGAAAAAGCTTAAATTAAATACGTCTCGTTTCCTCAAAGCCTGTGAGATGAGATCTAACCCACAAAAAAACCAAAACAAAAGGCAGAGAGTGATTTGACCTGAGTTCCTCCAAAGAGGAGGGAGGGTTTCGAGGAGGAAAAATAGAGAGAATTTCCAAAGAAATCTGAGAGAAGGAAGAGCGTTTTGTGGTTAGATGAAGATGATAAGAGAAAAGAGAAGGAACGGGATGCCTTTAACATTAACAGAGTCAAAACTCCACTTGTATGCGCTCACGTTTGATCTGTCTTACGTGAGACCGCCCTTCTTCACCCTTGGATTGGTCAAACTTTGACTCTTAACCAACACCCAAAGAAAGCGCGTGTCTCTGCCATTGTTTGCATCACCCTCACCTTTATTCGCTGTTCCATTTCTGCTTCTGGGGATAAGATTTTATCCACATCATACACGCACGCACACACGCAGGTGTGCGTGTGCTTGTGCTCGTGTTTTTTATTTTATTTTATTACAAATTTTAAAGCTTATTTTATTACTTTTTAAGATTATTAATTAAATTATAAATTAAAACATACAATGAAATATACTTTATTAACTTTATTGAATAAAAAGATTATAAATGAGTTAATATGTATCAACTTAACATTTATAGATTATATGGATAAACGATTAAATATGGTGAGTCATTCCTTAAATTTTGATATAAATTTATTAATAAATATAATTCATCATTCTAAAGTTTAATCTAATTATAATAAAATTGTATCGTATATCATAAATGAATTTGACGTTCTTTCATATCTTAAAAAATAATCTATAATATATTATAAATTAAATATCTATATAATTTCTCCTTCAATTAATGAAAAAATCATCCCTACTTTGGTTGTGAAACCTAGTGTTGACTGTATGCATATCAAATAAGAATAAAATTGTTCAAATTGGAATATAGTAAAGACAAGGAGGATTTGATTTATTAAAGAAAGTGAGTTACTTTTTTCTTTATATAGGGTATTAATTAGGAAACCTATTTATACAATAAATTCTTAATTAAAAATATTTCGTTACTTTCCTATTAATTCAATAACTATTACTCCAATAGAATACCTATTTATGTCATAAATTCTTATTTAATTAGAAAATACATTTTCCTATTTATTTAATAAAAAAATTATGGACCCACGAATTTAAAATATCAATTATATTCTTATATGACTATAGATGTATATAAAATATATGGGAAGACAAAAATAGGAAATCCTAATACTATAATCACTTAAGGGAATTTAATATTTTAATAAGTATATTCTTGTATCTTTTGATATTTTAAACTTTAAAACAAAATTTATATCTAATGGGACCCAAATTTTAAGTTATTCTAGTAGATGTAAAAGAGATATTTTCATTATTATAAACTCTTATTCAATTGTAACCAAAGAATTATTAACATTAAAAAGGTCATTTAAATTCATTTATAAACCGCAAAAATTAAATGTAAACTAAAACTAGTAGTTTACTAAAACTACTAGTTTTTTTTTTTTTTTATTTCATATGTGATATATAAAAATTAGGGATAATAATTGTTAATTTTCATTTGTGCACCAAACAATGTGTTGAAAATTTTCATCTTCCAAGAAGACAAGAATCGTACCATATCATATCACCATCCATTATTTAATGTCCTACCAATTTATTAATAAAATTTAGGAATTTATAAAATTTTGATTTATTTAATCAAAACGGGTTATTATTGAATCCATAGATCTTGACCTATTATCTGTTAGCTTGCTACGGACCTATAGATTAGCCAAATTACACAATTATTATGAAATTTGGAATCCCATTTCCCTCTCTAATATAACTTTAGAAAAAGAGCAACATGCCCTAAAGGTTACCCCAAATTATAGAATTTTACCTATATTTTCAGATATTACATTATAATACCTGTTGTTAGCACTCAAATGTTAAAAAAAACTGAAAAAAAAAAAAAAAAAAAAAAAAAAAATTTTTTTNCCAAAAAAAAAAAAAAAAAAAAAAAAAAAAGTTAGTTTAGTAAAAGTCTAAGGCAAAGTGTTTTCTCAAAATTTATCTGGGTCTTAGATTAAATTTTCCCGTATAAAATACAATTAATCAAACCAACCAAGCCAGCAGCACAATTGCACAAATCCAAACAAATCAAATCAGACACAAATGAGAGACGGATTGCGCATCAAAACAAAAGCCTACCGTCAAAATTACCACTCCTAGACGCCCATAACACTTGTACACAATTGGGTACACCACCATAGAAAACGCCCATAAATCCATTAGCCACAATGGCACCTAACCATCGAAACCTTGACAGCCTCCAGACCAAACACCTTAAACTGGCCCACGACACACCAACCGTGTAGGCAGAGGGATCGCTCAGTTTCCGCAGAAACCGCCATAAACCACTGCACCTTCACCATTGAACACACCTAGACACTACACATTGAAGGACAACAACACACATAGCTAGCCAAATTCAAGAATCAATTAGGTTTGATTTTGACTTGTATAATTTTATTGGCACCCTAATGGTCGACACCACCAACTGACAAAACCTATAGGCACCACCACTAGCAATCATCCACAACCAAATTGACCATCAAAGATCAACACATGAGCACCACCAACAATGACTTACTAGAAATGACCCACCAAGTTAACAATTGCACTCTAGTAGTCACCCACCACTTGCCAATAACTTTCACTCAAATCTCGCCAAAACCACATCTATCTGCCAATAATTTTCACATAAATTTGATCACGACTAGCCAGACACTTGAATACGTAATAGCAAAACCACTCGTCTAGATTTGATAAAATTATTATTCTTTTTTCAGAACACCCCTCCAACAAACCTACTATTGTCAATCACCATTTGCTACAACTATGAGATGCCACCAGAATCTCCACTCGCCCATAATAATACCCTAACCAAAATCGTTGAGAAGCATCGACAATCACAAACTATTTCTTCCTTTGTCGTTCCGTTGTTGACAATTATTCTACCACATAGAAACCATTGTATGTTAACGCTACCAGACCTCGCCATCATCTCCGACTACCATCATTCTTTGGATATGTCACTGCCACTTCAATATTTTTAGTGAAAAAAGTAGAGGAACATATGAGTGACATGAACGAATGAAGAATCTTTTATAAATGAATGGCTTTTTGATATGTTCAATTTGAGACACAGGGAGGAAAAGAAAAGAATGAACAAGATGGAGCTTTATTTTTAATCATCTGCCTTTATTATTTGCTTCTGAGGCTATATATATTATCTTCTATGCTTCAAAAGGGATAAGGAATTATTTGCAGAGTAACAGGAAACAAACACACGTAATGAAAACGAAATCAACTGCTTCAAAATAGAAACTGCTTGCTGTTAGGACACGTCTCGATTTAGGAGACTTAAAGGTGGCCTACATGCCATAACTTTTTTTAAATATTAGTAGTATTATTGTATCTATTTTATTTAAAAATTATTAAATTTGGAAGTTATCGTGGAGTTGAGATTTTTCAGCAACTATTTGATAAGTGAACTTCCCCCTTCCTTGATGGTAGGAGAGTGAGAGAGAATATTGTAAGTGGACATAGGTCTAGGCCTCTCTATTACCATTAAGTCATATGCTTATGGTGAAAATAGATTAGGCTGAAAACCTTATTCTTTTACTCTCTATATAGACAGTGAGAGCACAGAGAGTTTACCGTATTTTTATTATCAGAATCTCACAGACTTTATCTTTGATTTTCAGGTTCTTTGTTTGGAGACTTAAGCTGTTGAGATAACATTGCTTGAATTTAGGAAGTTGAATAAATAAATTAGTTTTCAGAATAATCAGGTCTGTTGAAATCTTTTAGGAGTATTGATCTATCAACTTTGTTATCTTCTATTGAGTATTTATAAGAAAACTGGTAAAATGTACTCCTATAAATTGGTATTTCATTCATTTCAATAAATATAACAAAAACGGCAATTTTCTGCATTCACTTCTTCTCTATTTTATCAATTTTTTTACATGGTATCAGAGCTTTTTTTTTTTTTTTTACAAAGCAGAGTAAAGTCGAGCCAGAAAGAAATTGGTATCTTCATTGCAAACTCCAATTTGAAATGTCAGTGTCAAGTGCAATTTTTCCAGAAATTCTCTCAGATAAGAACTAAGATAATTGGAAGGTTTGGCTTAAAAGTTACCTACTGGGCCAGGGACTTTGGGACATTGTTGATGGTCAAATGCTAAACCTGTAGGAGCTGGACTAAATGCATGTATTAAGAATAATGGGAAAGCTTTGCATGCAATTCAAATTTCATGTGGGTCAGACATGCTCACTCATATAAGAGAGATAGAATCAGCAAACGATGCTTGGGATCGGCTTGCCACAGTGCATGCCCATGCAAGTGAAACACGAAAAGATTTTTGGAGGCAGAATTACGAGCATGCAAACAAGGAACCTCTACCATTTTTGAATATGCTCGTAAAGTGAAAGATATTTGCGATCAATTGGAAGCCATAGGTGTTCACAAAGACAACGACACTCAAGTTGCTATCGTTTCAGAAAACTTAAGGCCTGAATTTGATGCAATAAGAGTGTTAGTTCAGAAGAGTAAGCCAACAATGGAAGAAGCCGTTAGTCTCTTTCTTCAAGAGGAAGCATTGCTTGAACAACGTAAGATAGAATCGAACAATGAAGTGAAAAGATATGTCAAATGAAGCCCTTTTCTCTGTTACTCGTTGGAGTTTTCGCAATAGAGGAAGGTCTCGAGGAAGAGGTCAATCACAATATCAACAACAAAGATCTTTCAACAAAGGCAATAGAAGGTCCACATGTTACAATTATGGAGGAATTAGTCACATATCCAAAGAGTGTTGGTATAATGAAAGCAACTATATTATTGTAGATGACCATAATGACACATCTCAATGAAGGAACAAGATGATGGAGACAAGAAAGCAGACAACAATGAAGAAGCCTTATGTGTTATAATAGATCAGTGAATACTGCTAATAATCAATGGTTTATTGATTCAGCATGCTCAAATCATATGACCCCAAGGGAAGATATAGTCATCTCTATAGAACCATTCACACATGCATTTGGAGTCATTACCGAAGATAATACGCGTCTATAGATCAAAGGGCCGGGAGATATTGCATTGAACAAATCTAGTGGAGGCATTCAACACTTATCTAATGTGTTATATATCCCAAAATTGTGTAAAAGTCTTACGTCTGTATGACAACTAGTAGATCAAAGCTACAATGTTTTCTTTAATGAGAATGGTTGTGAGATTCTAAAAGAAGGAAATGGGACTCTTGTGACAACAGGTAAGGAGGTTGGTCGACTATTTGCATTAACTATGCACTTTTCTTCCACCAAGATGGATTCTAGTCCAAATGTTACTGATTAGCACTTAAGAGTGTATATTTTTAAATCATTATTTTATACTTTAAGTGTTATTAATTTGAGCATTTTTTATATCATTGAGTTTAAACGAAGAATTATCATCAATTTGTGATTAACGGTTGTTTTAATATCGGTTTAGTAAAATAAACAGAACTCTTAATCCGGAGGTCCGATTGATGTAATTTTTATTTCTATAGATTTATAGCCCAATTCTCTACATAATTGAAGAACACATAAAGCCCAAATAAAATGTTCAATGGATCAAAAGTGGGCTGCAATAGAAATTGACCAGATTCTAGAAGATCAGCCTGATATACTTAGACTCTACAGACCGTATCTCACAAAATACATATCCAGATGACCTGAGACTAGTGGCTATAGAACGCTGATTTAATTATCTACAACTTCTCTGTTGACAATTTTGCCTAAATCAGTGAAGAAGAAAGTTAACAAGCACATTGGAAGTTGGTGACCTAGTTGGTAGGTTCAGTCTGATGTACCTATTGTATTCTAATCATGTCTCCTAGAATATAACTCCAAATCACTTGAATCCTATGGCTATGGAAATATGTTTCAAAGACTTACAACTTCTGTGAAGACATTATGGTTAAATTCGGTGAATTTGATTCTTAAAAATGTGTTGCAATATAGTAGAGTGGTTGGTGGCCTAACTTTGACTATTTTACCATTCATTGAATATCTCTCACCCACTTGCCTATATAAGGTAACTCTTGGTTCATTG
Organism: Bursera cuneata; assembly: GCA_026212285.1. Lineage (NCBI taxonomy): Eukaryota > Viridiplantae > Streptophyta > Magnoliopsida > Sapindales > Burseraceae > Bursera > Bursera cuneata. The sequence continues at coordinate 9,899 of JANLJB010030963.1, read as the reverse complement.
TTAACGAATCCCAAATTTGAGAGTTCCTTTACAATCTTCTCTCATTATTTCTCTCTAGAATTAGTGAGAGAATGGTTTGTAAGTTAGGTTAGAGTTAGAGCAAGGCTAGAGAGGAGTTTGATAATGTACTTTTCTTGTTTTTCCTTATTTGATTCTTATGAATGTACTTTAATGTTTATATTTTTGTTTATGAGAAAAACTATTTGTTTATCATTAGATTTGTTTAAATCCAAAGATTATTTTCTTTAGAATCATATAAGTTCAGTCATACTTTTCTTATGTGCAGCTTATTAGATTATAATCGTTGTTAAAAATATCTATTTTGTGAGTTGATCTTTTACTATAATATTGTCATGCTAGAATAACTAATATTGATATATTGTCGATCTTTGATAGCTTGTAAAAATAGATCATCATTGTTCTTCATTAAAAAGAATTTCTCAAAACAAAGTATCGAAGTTTTTATCTTTGATCTTTAACGCCATATTTTCTGATTATTTGTTTAGGATGTGAAATATTCAATTAAGTAATAAAAAAGGAATCAAAGTTCGTAACATTAAAACGAAATAATCAAGTGAATCTCGAAGCCTTACTACTATCATTATTGTCATCATTTTAATTTATCTCTTGTTGATCGTTTATCATGTTTTTGTAATAACCTTTTATTTTAGTATTTTCCTCCATGTTGATTCGATACTTAAAGCTACACTACAACAACCGCTTAGCTGAAGGTTAATTTTGAGCGTGATCAGTTACTACACTGTGGCACAAAAGAATAGGACATTGCAATTCTTCGCGATTAAAAGACATGTTCATAAAGAAGCTTGCAACTGGCATTCCTACCATTAGTCACATTGAAAAGCATATTTGTGATTCATGTACTTTTGCCAAGGCATCTCAACATCCTTTCAAATCTTCTACAACAGCATCGCGCTTTCCTCTTGAAGTTATTCACAGCAACATATGGGGTCTTAGTCTAGTGGAATCACTTAATGGTTATAGGTACTATGTTACCTTTATTGTCGAATATTCTCGATATACATGGATTTATTTTCTCCATGCTAATTCTGAATTGTGTAAATTCTTTAAGGAAATTAAAGTTTTTGTTGAGAATCAATTCAACAGAAAAATAAAGAATTTAGGAATTGACAATGGGAGAGAATTTACATTACATGAATTTTATTCCTTTCTGAAAGAGCATAGTATTCGAAGGCAATTGACATGTGTAGGAACGCCACAATAGAATGGAATTGCAGAGAGAAAAAACCGACATATAGTTAAAGCTGTATGAGCTATGTTAAATGATAAAGACATGCCTAAATGCTATTGGGTAGAAGCCATGAGTACAACTGTTTACTTGATTAATTGAATGCCATTAATAGTCGAAATGAAGGTGTCATATCAGCTTTTGTATCAATATAAGCCTAACTTGACACATTTACGTGTGTTTGGAAGCATTACCTTTGTCAAACTCCCAACTGCACAGCAAGATAAACTTGACAAAAAGGCTGTGTCATGCATCTTTCTCGGATACTCTTCAGAACGGAAAGCCTATTGCTGTTGTAATCCCCTTGAGCGTCGCATCTATGAAAGTCGTGATGTTGCATTTGATGAAAATTCTCAATGGTATCCACAATCTGAGAGACCTAACAAGCAAATAGAATCATTCACACCATACAATGAAAGAAATGAAGAAGTTCCAGAGACACAAATAACGCTTCATGAAGAAAATGAAGAATCTGAATTGGAGGCTTTAAAGTCACAACAAAATGAAGATGTAGTAACACCACCAATTCCCATTACACATCGATATTCTGAACGTCAAAGGTATCCCTCCAAACGACTTGCAGATTATTATGTTTCAAACATACACTATGTGTACATGATGCAGGTTATTAACTCCCATGAACCAAAAAGTTTCAAAGGAGCAGTAAAGGATCCAAGGTGGGAAAGTGCAATGGAAGAAGAGATTAAAGCATTAATTAAGAATAGAACATGGCAGCTAGTACCACTTCCAAAAGAAAAAAGAGCCATCACTTGTAAATGGATTTACAAGATAAAACAAAAATCCAATGGTGAAATTGAAAGATACAAAGCGAGATTGGTGGCAAGGGGGTTCTCTCAAACATATGGTGAAGATTATGATGAGACATTCAGTCTTGTAGCGAAAATTGCAAGCATTCATGTCATCATCTCCATTGCAGCATCAAAAGGATGGAAACTTTACCAAATGGACGTGAAAAATGCGTTCCTACATGGAGAGATTGACAAAGAAGTATACATAGAGCAAGTTGAAGGATTTGAAGATGCAAAAAAGCCAAGCTATGTATGCAAACTCAATTAGGCATTGTATGGACTAAAACAAGCTCCTAGAGCTTGGTTTAGTAAGATCAGGGAATTTTTCTATTCACATCAGCTTGCTTCCACCCATTCTGATCCATGCATCTTTGTTAAAATCTCTCCTAAATCAACAACTAAATGTGCAATATATGTTGATGATCTAATAATCATGGGAAGTAACTCTAATGATGTTAGTAGTTTGAAGAAATCTTTGTTCCAACAATTTGAAATGACAGACTTGGGGGAACTTCAGTTCTTCCTAGGAATTGAAGTTTTAAGGACATATGAAGGCATACTAATTGTTCAGAAGAAGTTTGCTCTAGATCTTCTTGCGAAATTTGGTTTTCTAGATGCAAAATCAGTGGCAACTCCATTAGAAGTCAACCATAAATTGTCACAAGAAGGAGCGCACATCGATGATCCTCAACTATATCGAGAGATTGTTGTTAGTCTTATTTATTTAACAATCACTCGTCCTGATTTGGCCTATTCTGTAAGCACTGTAAGTGAATTCATGCATAGTCCAAGGAAGCCACATCTAGATACAGTCAAGCGGATTCTGAAGTATTTAAAAGGAACAATTGATGAAGGAGTTTTTTACAATCAGGGTGTACCAATCAAGCTATCAGGATACTGTGATGCAGATTGGGCAGGAGACCTATCTACTCGTAGATCAATTTTTGGATTTTGTTCTAATCTTGGCTCTGGAAGTGTCTCATGGGCAAGCAAGAAGCAACCAACTGTTGCATTATCTTCAACCAAAGCAGAATATAGGGCTGCTATGTTAGCTATTTGCAAGAGTATTTGGTTGACTCAATTAATTAAAGATTTGGGAGAAAAGGTTGATTACAAAATTCCCATCAAAAGTGACAGCATCAGTTCTATAATGTTAGCAGCTAATCCAACATTTCACGCTCGTAYGAAACACATTGAAGTTCACTATCAMTTCATTCGTGAGAAGATTATCAGCAAAGAAATTGATTTGCTCTACATTTCAACAAAGGATGAAGTTGTTGACATTTTCACTAAAGCTTTATGTTCATATCAGTTCAACGGATTCAAGGAAAGCTTAGGAATGAAGAATGTTGAGGAACTAAACAATGAGAGGGGGTGTTGAGATAACATTGCTTGAATTTAGGAAGTTGAATAAATAAATTAGTTTCCAGAATAATCAGGTTTATTGAGATCTTTTAGGAGTAGTGATCTATCGACTTTGTTATCTTCTGTTAAGTATTTATAGAAAAAACTGGTAAAATGTACTCCTATAAATTGGTATTTCATTCATTTCAATAAATATAACAAAAATGGTAATTTTTTTGCATTCACTTCTTCTCTATTTTATCAAATTTGTTACATAAGCAACCATGATTGGAGGTTAGATCATAATTTTATTCTGTTTACAATAGTATATATATATATATATATATATGAAGTGTCGGAAACGGGGGAAGTTGTGGAAAGGCCAGAGTTATCCCAAATGTTTACGCAAGAGGCTGACATGGAACAGATCATGAATCAAAGAGGCAAGGGGCAAACGAAGCTTATATGCCATTGGTTGAACTCTAGGAAGAATTTCATAAGTACCAAGAACCGAGGTGTTAATTTTAAAGACCCATGAAAGGCTACTGAAGTCTACCGGTAAGGCTGTAACTTCAAGTAGACATAATCCCTAACATCGTAGTTGACCTCGCTACGATGTTAGTCAGTTTGATTCTTCATACGTTCTTGGGTAAGCTGGAGGTTGTAATGCAGCTCAAGTAAGATGGAGGCATGGTCACGAAGATATTCATCCACTTCTTGAACTTGAGTTACGCCTGGAATGTACGATAGGATGTTTGGGGAAGGAATCCCATATAAGGCTTCAAAGGGTGACAATTTTGTCGATGAATGGATGGAAGTGTTATAACTAAATTCTACCCAAGGTATCCATCTGAGCCATTTATGTGATCGTCACCTGCGAAACAACGTAAATATTGTTCAAAGGTTATATTAACCACTTCCATTTGTCCATCAGATTGTGGTTGATACCTTGAACTTATGCACAACTTGGTGCCCTGCAAGTGAAACAAGGTTTACCAAAAAGAGCTGATAAGGACCTTGCTATGATTATTGACGATTGAGGTAGGAATCCTATGAAGTTGGACAATATTGGCAATTAAAGCTTTAGCTAGAACCAGTGTAGTATAGGAGTGTTTAAGTGGCACGAAATAGGCATAATTGCTCAATTAATCTACTACCACCATGATCATTATGTGGCCTAATGATAAAGGCAATCCACCGATGAAATCTATGGACACATCCGTCCACATTATCATTGGTAGAGCAAGAGGTTAGAGGAGACCGACGGTCAGTTGGATATCTGTTTTGTTACAATAGCAAGTATCATGATGCCGTTAGATGTCCTTCACAGCTTGTCGAATGTTGGGCCATTTCGAAACTGGCTTGAACTCGTGCTAAATTTTTGTGGAACCCTATATGTCCTCCTATTGGAGACGAATGGCAATCAAATAAAACTAATGCAATTAGAGTTTGTGTTGGACTCAAGTAAACTTTGTTGGTTTTAATCCAAACTCTATCACTTTGGGTGAATTGGTAATCCCCATAAGTTGAAGTCTTGTTAGGTAAATGTTCATAAAAGGATCTTGTTGTAAAGTTGTCCACCAATCCACTTGTGTTGTAAAGTTGTCCACCAATCCACTTGTGGCAAGGAGATTGCCATGAAATTGAATTCCCTAGCTCGAGACAGTGCATCTGTGTCTTTATTTTCTAGCCCTTTTTTGTATTCAATCATGTAATCATATCTAAGGATTTTTGACAGCCAACGAGTTTGTGCCGAGGTGGTGATGCGCTTCTCCAATAAATATTTAAAGCATCTTTGGTCTGTTTGTATGGTGAAGGGTTTGCCAAGGAGGTATGGCCGCCATTTCCATATAGCTTTGATGATGACAAGCATTTCTCTTTCATAAGTGGAGAGCGTCAAAACGAAGCTCTTTAATGCCTCGACAAAGAAGGCAATTGGTTGATCGTACTACCTGAGAATTACCTCAATGCTAGTTCGACATGCATCACGTTCGATGAAGACAAGGGTAATGTAATAAATGTAACTTAAATCTTTTTTTCCTTAGAATTATATAACGAATAATTATCATTAATTATCCATAATTTTTATTTTAATATCATTTATATAAGAATTTTAATATTTTTCTTTTTAGTAATCTTTGAATTTTTGGTTTTATTTATTCAATTGTTCTATTCTAAATTTAATCTAATAATTATTATTTATTAAATTATGTATTTTATATTTTTTGTGAGTATTAGTGGTCCAACCAAATTTTGATTAAATCATAGCTTAATTAAAGAGTTATATATTTTTTTAGATGGAGAATGAATTTTTTTAAGTTTATTATATAATATTTTATTAATAATAATATTTTTTAAAATTTATGTTTAGGTGGTTTTTATTTAATTTTATGTTCACATATTTATTCATATTTTTTATTAAATTATTAATATTTATAACATAATCATATAAAAACGTAAGAAGATAAATAAAAGTATTATAATTTTTATTTTTTTATAATTGATAAATAATAATTTATTTTTATACTATTTAATTATCTAATAGAATACTTAACTTGAAGATTTGAGAATAGATTTCTTAAAAATTTAATTTCTTTTAAAAAATTTAGGAAGAGAAAAATGAAAATTATATATGAATGGTAAAGTGATTAATGAGAATTATTTGTTATATAATATAATAATATTGTGATAAAATATTGATGCTTACGTATTTTTCGTCAAAGATTCGACATAACAGATTTTCTTGGAAAAAGCAAAGGAGCGTCTCCACTTTCCATCATTATTTATTCCACCAACGACACAACAGAATTTGCAAGCGGGGACATTCAAATCTTGGACGTGGACCCCATGACTTCCACCTTTCTATTTCTTTAGTGATTCTTCCACTCCGACCCCACCTTAAGTATTGATTTGAATAGAATAGACATTTATTTTTAAAAATTATTAATATTTTATTTTTATAAATTTAAATCTCTTTATATTTTAAATAAAAATCAATATATATCTTATCAAATTCAATGGCGAAGAGGGAGTGGAAGTGGCAAGCGTTCTGACATGGAAGAGTTCGTATAAAGTAACTGTGTGTTGTCGGGTCGTGTAACGACAGACAAATCATTTACGTATATTTAGTGCTGTTGTTTTTCTGCTCCCCACACGCCTCTATACGCGGATCTTGTAGTATGCTTGCTTCGTTTTAAGTAGTTATAAACAACATTATCATACATGATACACACACATATACATACATACATGATACACACACATATACATACATACATACATATATATACATATATATACATATATATAAACATATATATTCTAGATCTTAAAGAAAACGAGAATTAGACTAAATATGAAAGAATGATGGAATAAGAATTAAGTACATTTTCGTTTTTAGTAATTTTATAGGAAAGAAAAATGGTTTCCTTAGACAACAATTTCTTTCTTTAGCTTGATTAATAAAAAAAAAAAATTATGGTTTCCTCTCAAGGAGGAAATTATGGTTTTCTTTAACCTATGATTAGGAAATACGAGTGACAATTCTTGTTGATCCATCAAATTTGTATTCTTATTTTGTCAACACAAGAATTGATAAAATTTTGATCAAGATAATTATGATCCATTTAGTTTTTAGCGTCAAGCTTTAAAACAAGAATAAAATACGATTATTAAACGTATCACCCATTTAACCCGTTTAATAAACGTATTATAATTGTGTCATATTTAATATACCTAACCTGCTTTAAACCCATTTATATATAGTTAAAACAAATTCAATATTTTTATATTAATTAAAATTGTCTTAATATGGAAACAATTATTAATAAAGAAGAAAGTAATTAAAATAATTTTGATTTGCTTGATAGTATATTAAGTTCATATCAATTAATATTTTTGTTACGTGTTTAATCATGTCATATACATATAAACGAATTAATATTACACCCTCAATATGGATACTACATGATTATTACTAATTGTGTCAAGTATCATAAACAAGGTTAATAATCCTGTTTGTCTAAACTATATTGGTTAAAACATTATCTAAAGACTTTTATTTATTAAATACATAGGATAAAATAATATATTATAAATTTATTATTTAGTTGTTCACCTTATTGTGCTTCATTTTTTATATAACTTATGTGAAAATTTAATTTCTATTTTATGTAGGCCTTGACTGAGCAATGATCACATCGAAGCCAAATTTAGTTGATGTAATAGTGAAAGTTTTTTTCATCAGATAAAATTTATAATTTATACAAATAACTTTGTAATATGTAATTCATTACAAAAAAAAAAAAAAGGAGTAATTATCATTGACCACCCCTACCTTTTCATTTCTTTTACTCATATATGACTTTTACCTTTTTTCTCTTCTCTCATCCTTGAGTTTTGAAAAAATCTCTTCTCAAGTCATCTAGTTAAAAATTTTGTTAGTTAACATCTATTAACCTCTATATTCCAATAAATCTATTATTTTACCCTTACTAACATATAAAAAATAACTAATTTTTTAAAGACAATATTAAGTTAAATAACCAAATTACTCTTGAAATAAATACCAATATGTGTTAATATTATCCATAAAAAGTAATTTTAACATGTGTTAATATGTGTTAAAGGTAATTTGGTCAATTAAATTAATATTGTCCTTTAAAAATTAATTTCTTTTTATATGTGTTAGTAAGGGTAAAATGATAAATTTATAAAAATATTGAAATGTAGATGTTAACTAACAGAATTTTTAACTAGAGGACTTGAGAAGATATTTTTTCAAAACTTAAAGATGAGAGAAGAGAAAAAGGGTAAAAGTTTCATATGAGTGAAAAAAAAAGGGAAAAGGTATGGGTGGTCAATCATAATTACTTAAAAAAATATATATATAATGCTATTTTTTAATTATTGAATGCAAGTTGAATTTGCATTATGGTTCATGGTTGGAATCGAAGCAATTTAATTTTTATGTTTTTGAGCTCATGATTGCGTAACTAGAGTTGTTTTTCTGATATTAACCTGTGGTTTGAAATTTATAGGACTATATAGAAATATTGATGTAATCAAATCATTAAAATAATAAAGTTAAATTTAACGTAGGCTAATATAAATAAAAATATAAATAAATTTTAGCTGTCTAATTTTTTTAAAAATTACGAAACTAATGTACCATAAAAAAAATCCATGTAATATAATTAAACTACATTACATAAACACAAGTAATAATGTACATAACATAAGATTTAGTTAGGTTCTTGTATTTAACAAGAAAAATGTTGGATTTGGGTCAACAGAAGTGTCCGATGTCATCCCATCCCCATGTGCTGAGCTCCAGGTCAAACAGACTCTGACCAAAATGAAGCCTACTTCGCTGACGGTAGAGGTCTCCATTCAGTTGGAGAAGTCCAGCCTTACTAAGGAAAGCCAGCCTTAAGAAGCGTTCTCAGTCCGGAAGCTAGGGGGATGGGAGACCGATTCGACCAGAGGATAAATTCTCCACCACTTGGTAGAAACAAGCACACAGGGCTTGTGGAAGCAGCAAATGAGCCTGTAAAAAGGTAACTATCTTCCCAAACCAGGTAAGTGGTCTTCATTTTATGCATAAGAGAATATAAGAGCTTTTAAGCAAAATATTTGAAAAAGCTCTCTTCGTTAAGTGTCCTTTACAAGCTACCTTTTCCAGCAAGCATTGTCGACCATTTGCCTTGATTCTCACGGTCACCATTCTCAGTTTCCCTTCTACTTTGTATCTCCATCGTGACACTACTCTAAAAGCTTGCTATCAACACTAAACACTCTAAACCGCTATTGTCACTTTAAACACAACTTGTAAGCTGAATTTTTTTCTTTTTTTTCATTTCTCGAAGTTAAATTGATTCCTTTCCTACTTGAGTGTCTGAGGGTTCACGTTAATGAGAAACCCCGGCACCCCTGAATTTTGTGTCTGACTACAACATAGTTCCAGTGGCCATTCTTGGCAAAACTCGGCCAAAAACTGGCGAGCGGAGAAAGTGAAAGGCTCCCACCTTTTTGCTTTTCCAAGGTGAATTTGGTGTGTAGAAGAAATAGGGCTGCAACAGATTGGTAAGTCAGAGCCAATCTGCTGTTGTAAGCTAAGTGTTAGATGCAATCCATGTGTCAGTGATATCCCTGAATTTGTAGGCCTTCTATCTGTTGGATTTTACTTAAAATACAGACAATAAGGTTGAATAAAGTGAAAAAAGAAAGAAATACTCACATCCAAAGTGCTAGAGTAATTTCCAAAATTTCTCTTCCAAATAACCTACAAAATCAAGCATAAAAGTTACCACAATAAACTTCTAATGGCTAGGATCATCTAACCCTGAAGAAGTATTAGTTTTTTTGCTAGAAAACTTGATGAAATTTTTTGAAAATTTCCTTTAGAGAAAGCTTGAAGGAGTCGGCAATGGAGAGAGCTTGATGAAAGAGAAAATTGCATTCAATTGCAATTAATTTGG
>JANLJB010030962.1:0-22738 GCA_026212285.1 Bursera cuneata | reverse complement strand
TTTTTTTTTGTTCTATTCTTCTTTATGTCAACTCCACGAAGATGATAATTAATATTAACCAAAATTAAAGTAATTCATATTTGAAATAAAATTAATTTTTATGAAATCCAAATTGAATTTTTTTTTAATTTATTGAATGGTTGAAATGATTAACAAATTTTAGTTATATTTTTCTTTTTGGTTTTAGCGTATCGAAACATTTCATGATATTATCGATCCAGTATTATCAATAAATAATAATTTTAAAAAATAAAAAAAAATTATAATAATAAGAAGTTACCATGTTTTAAATTTTTTGTATTAAAAAATAGAGAATCTGTGTGTTATTATATAGTGTCAATTTACCTAGGTAAGTGTTATGTAAGTGCTGATATTAGTAAACGATATTGTACTCGTTAGAGTGGAGGCTTGAGTCTTGATATGTGAAGGCCGTCCTGGGAGTGATCTAGCATTTGTTGTTATCAAGCTCTTGGTTGTCTTTGTTGTTGTCGCCCTTTTTTTTAGTCCAGTTGCAGAACAAATATAGACAATTCACATTTGTTTCCAGTAATCTTAGACATATTGGCCTGCCTGAGAGATTTCATTAAAAAAATTCATAATTTTGAATTTGAATTTCTCTGATAAAGTGCAGAAATCTAGAAAATGCTCTGCGGGGCATTCCAAGGGCAATAACAGTTTTCAAGAAAAATAACAATAAGTAATGACTTCTCCTAAGATATGAAGCCGGAAGAGCATAAGAAACCCACATTATATTTTCATGCAAGAAGTGAAAACCTTCAATGATACATCTGAAACATAATGCTAAGATGATGATTACAAAAAATGCAAATCTTTTAATTATTCTGCTAAAAAGCCCTTTAACATAACTGTGAAAATATTACAAAATCAGATGGTTTAATACCATCCATTACAACATCTTTTAGAACAATAGTATCACTGGAGGAGTTCGTTTAAACATGGTTAGTGCTTGGAAGACATGCTTATCAGCTTATGTCACCACTTGAAAGGTTTTGGCCAGAGTAGCAGATGTCTGATAATTGCATATAATCTTGAAATTTTCACTCAAACAAGTTGAATTTGTCAATAGCGACTCTGGAAATCGAGCTCTTTACACTTCGGGGATGCATTTCTCTCCAAAATCTTCATACTGAATTCAACAAAGAAATCCCAAAAGAAAGCTGAATATTTAGCCTTCATGAAGTAGCCTTTGGGTAGCATCCAAGTCTGTTTTGACATATATTTAGAGAATAAAGATGTACTCAATGAAGAACTAATGGGGAAGATGTCAGTCACTTTGATCCTCATTTTCTGGGAAGACAAATTGCAAGTCTTCATTGTCTCTGTAAACTTGAACCAGTGCAGCAGCCTTATACACAAACATCCCAAACATGGCTGGCACAAGCTGTGAAGCACAGGAACCAAAAGTATAAATGCAAAAATCAAAGCTAAAATTTTTCAGTTATGTTTGCTGTTGTTTGAGCTTCAAGGGTGTTTTTGTAACAGTTCCACTAGAATGTCCATAAGATTTTTTTACTGTTACCTGGAAATCAAAGATGTCATTGGCAAAATACTGATGGGACAGAACCCACAACCCAAATATAGCAGCTGGAATCACAAGCCTTGGAGATGAAAGGGCAACACTACTTCCCTTAATTGATCTTTCTAAGAAGTCCTTAAGATCCTCGCTTCTTATTCCAATTCTACGAAAGACAAATAAGTAGATTACTACAAATGGGAGATCTAGAACCACTCAGCTACAAAAAACAGTAATGTACCAAAGGAATAGATAAGAGTAGAAGATTTTAGCTGTACTTCTTGGACTTCTTTCGCATGAAAACTTGAGGAATCATTTCCTTGGACAGACTGTCAGCATGTTGGCATAATAGCTGAAGGTACAAGCAACTGCACTGGTCATTAAGTTGGTTAAAATTCCAGAATTAGCATCAGTAACAAGGACAGAAACTGTCAAAACAATATTAGGAGGTTTTTTCACTTCTCTAAACTAGAACATAGACCATGAGTGAGATGTATCGTTAAATACGTTGAGCTCCTCTGAGTACTAGTTTGACCCCATAAAATCCTCCATAAAGAACAATTGAGTATCTAAGTCAAGAATATTTTACAAGGCTCTGACTGTTATTACAAAAAATAGACGCAGGGGCAATTCACCAGCTACTAAAAACTTACAACTGACACCAATAATCTTGGTAGACAACTGACAGTGATGAATGACTGAAATTTTGACGTCTCTCCCAGTATCCAAGCAGATACATATAACTCTAAACTTTTGCTTCATTCCCAGGTAAAAATTGGGAGAAGACATTTTCCATCAAAGCAACTGGAAAGATGAATCTACCATATGATGTTGTAAAAGAAGAAAACATCAGATTCACTTCTTAACTTAATTGTTAGTGCCCTTTTGAATAGTTATTCACAAACCTTCCTTTCAAATAAAATACCTTGATGAGACCAGATTTGGAAATCTAAGCTTGCGCTTATCCCAGAGTTGTAACTTTGATTTCTAGGCTTATGAAGCTCTTAATTCAATGAAAAATAACTTTACTATAAATTTATCAACTTACCTGAAAAGAACTCCAACTGAATAGCTAAAAGCAGCCTGTACAATTAACAAATCATTCTCAGTCAGGACATGATTTACGGTATTTCCTCAATATCTTCATCTACTATTAAAAAGGAAAAAGTGACTGTTATTCTGTAAAGTTGAAAATGAAAAATAAATGCCCTGTTCAGTTGCCATAACACATAGTGAAGAAATGTAGGAATCTCACAACAAAAAAAGGTTAAAGCCATAGTCGCAAAATTCCTCATATTCATTTCCAGTCCCATCTTTCCAGCAAATAAAAATGACACAGTTTCAATTACAGAATCTACAGAAAGGTTTGACATTGAGATTTTATTGAACTATAAATATCAGTGCTTTGATTTTCTCTGAAAATTTTACCTGCACTGAAAAAGCTATCAAACAGTATCCACTACATGCAGTTCCAATGCCAACTGACAAAAGCATCAGTTCTCTCTTGAGCTGCAAGATAAAATGAAAGAATCAGCATCTGGAAAATAGCTTTGATATTGACAAAGCTTCTGACGCAAGAGCAAAATATAAAGTAAATAATATAGACAAAAATATAAACCTTATTGGAATCCTTAGGTCTAACAAAATCAAAAAACTTAAAAAAAAGTTGACTCAATCAGTCTTTTCCAATTTACTTGGAAAACTTAGACAAATAAATTTTAAAAATTGGAAGCAGTAATGAAGTCAACAACTTACAACAGCTATCCAATTCATATGAAATTTCTTGAATAAATATCAAGAAGAAGCATCCCTAAAAATGAAAATATTAAAAATAAACATTATTGACTGCCAGAAGTGACGGTAATTTGACACAAAAGTAACCTTGATATCAATTTTTGCAATCAACCAATATAGTTTGATATTAATATCTTGGAAAAAAAAAATTCATACACCCAAAAGATATTAATATATTAAATAACTTACATGTCATAAAGAATGACTATCCTATAATTTTCACCTTGACATGATCGGGAACCCCAATTAGTCTATGGATGATGTCCATCCAATTACCCTGCCACTCCACCCCCACAATCCCCATGTAAACGTTTAATCCAAGATAATGGAGATTGTCACTTCCCAGAATCCCCAAGTTCTGAATTGCTACCTCACTTATACCAAGTTATGCCACATTCACTTATTTGTAAGCTCCTAAATATATGATTTAGATTTAGATCATAGCAAACAGTTCAGGAAAAGGGAAAAGATTGGTGAGCGACATCAATTTCCAGAATCGTAAAGTTTTAACTAGATTGACAGATCTCAACATCAGGAATTGACTTAATAACCAAGTAACCATTAAAAACACTTATTTTTGAGAGAAGTATCATACAGCTTCATATTGAAGAAGGTTCAGTTTCTTCCTTCTTTCACTGTCATCCTGCACAGCCTGCATATACATGCACCAGTCAGTAACAAAGATAACAGAATTCTTTTTTTTTTTTTTTTTGGGAAGCACTTTTTTTTTCCTTATTTACAACATTTGCCCCTTTCTTTCTAATTTGGAGAGGGATGAGGGAAGCATATTATAAATTTATAATGCAAAAACAACCAATAAAAAAGCAGTTACCTTAGCACTGGATTTCTTATTGATTGGTGCAGAGTTATCACCAAATAGCCATTCACGTGTTCTTGATAGTTTCAAAAACCCATCATCATTATCACTTTGCTCTACCTAATATATTAGGACCGTCAATACAAGTACAAGCAAACTAAATCAACATGATAACCGGAATAAAAATTGAAAAGAAAAAAAATACAGTATTGTTTAACAAATTTAAAAAAAAAAAAAAAAAAGCAGAGACTAGAAGAGAAGTACTATGGAAAATTGGACACACTAATGAATTTATAAAATCAACCAAGACTATAGTTTGATGCCATAGTTGAGAAGGTAAACATAAGAAAGATCAGATGAATCAAAAGTATTTGCTTCTTCAAATGGTTCAGTGAAGCCCTTCTCACAATCAAAGACTAAAAAGGTCATGCTTTCCTATAATCTATAAGGCAATGATTAGACAGCCTAAGACTGAAGCAATTTGCAATGAGAGCCTAACCTCAGGCGCTTCTCGTCACCCAGTAAGTTTTCAAACGTAAGTTCTACCATTCATCACTGAGCCCATTATAGCCTGAGCCAAGACTAAGAAGCCAGGAATTCATGTATAAGAAAAATTTCTAGAACCAAAGGATCCATCAAAAAGTAGGGTCCAGATGGCTTAAAGAGTATACCATACAAAGCCAGGAACGGCTCGTAGTAACCAATATAGGTGTATGAGTTCTTACAGAAAATAAATCCACTATTAGTCCATCAAAATTTCTGATTGAAGCTTGTTTACCAAGAAATGAAGAATTTGATACAGCAAGTTAAGCTTAAATACAATGTTGTAAAAAATGAAAATGCTAGAAAGTTCATTCAAACCTGGTCTTCTAGTTGAGGACTGTCAACAATATTGCCAACACTACCAGCATCAGCATCAACGAATTTCAAAAAGTCCCTCTGCCAAACAAAATCAGAAGCTTTGGAAATAAAATCTCCATTCAGTGCTCTATCCTTAAAGAACATCTGCAGAACATCCTCTTCTACAACTTCACTCACTGAAATTCAATAACAACAACATGACTATGGTGAAAACTCCCTTAAAAGCATAAAAACCAAAGCCACCATAGAACTCATCATCAAAGTGCAAACCTGGGCGAGTGCTTGTTCCCGAGGCAAAATACGTGGGTGTTTTCCTTGAAAGCTGCTTCTGGGTATGCGGAAACGGAGAGAATCTTGGAAATGGAGAGTAATGAGTATAGTTAGTTAATAAACCAATCCTTGAAAGGGTCTGCATTTGGGTCTGTGGATGGTTAATTCTATCTCCGCTTTCAAGCTTGGATGTTGGGTGTGAAGGAAATATATTTGTCAGATATTTATGCATAAACTGACAGTTTCCTCCGGACTGTCTTATTTTAGAGGAGGGAGGGAGTTTGGGAACAAAAGAGCGTTATCCGTTTGAGAATGGCTTCAAGCTTATTATTCTGGGAAAATAATAAGAAATGTCCAACATTAGGTAGCTGGTTGAAAAATATATAGACCTCCTAAATTTTTTGCGATCAGCCATCCAAATCCTATGTAGAGATCAAATGACCGTCATGCTAGAACTGATTGGTCCTAGGACTAGACTGATCAAACCTAATGCTAGAAACACAGTTTGCTCTAATCTAGGTCTATGGTTTTTTTCTGATAGCTTTTATGGGTTTTTTTCGGTATTTCTAAGGGTTCTTGGGTTTTTTGCACTCTGCATACGATTATAATACATACATTCAAATCCAACTATGACCCTATACACATTTAAATCAAATCCTAAATCATCAAAATAAATCATTTTATCTTCGTACATAAAAATCGAAATAATTTAGGAATTTAAGATTGACCGGTGTGTCCTAATATGAGTACAATTTATCCCTACATGGGTGTTTAGATAGGTGATCGCAAAAAATTAGGGGGTTTGGATATTTTTAACCAATCCTTTAATTTTGGACATTTCTTATAATTCCTCATTATTCTTTAATTTTATAATAATCTAAATTAAATTATTAATGAGAATTATAAATAATAGAGAATTTTTACTAAAATTTAAATTTATTTTTGTTTTGTCTAATTTTTTTAATATACTTATCGTCAAAATGTTAATTTACCTCTGCATTTGTATACCCCAAGAAATTTTACTCAATGGATCTACACATAGCTCTACCATCTTCATCTCGACAGATTGATAGCCATTGGTTAGATGTTTAATAATATTTTACAAGCATTTAGTAAGGCGTCCATTTATTATAGTTGATTTTTTGGACAATTTCAAACTTGGTTATTTGATTTTTTTTTTTTTTTAAAGAAATTAGAGAAGATGAACAAATTAGAGGTACTGTTTTGGAATTGAGTTAAACATTAATTTCAAAAGAAATTAGTGTTTCTTTTGATTATCTAGGTAAAATCTTAATTTTTTATAATGAATTGTAAAAATAAAAATAAATCAGGAAGACGTTCAAAAATTGACTCGTTTTTTAAAAGTTATAAGTCATAACATCATCTCGAGATGATAGATAATATTTGACAATATTCATTGAATATTTAATAATTTATAATATCTAAATTTTATAAAAATAAATTAAATTTTAACAAGACCCCTAATTTAGATCAAAATTTAACATCTTTTTAGATTCGATGAACAGCAAGTTTGACCAGCTAGTCACTTCGTTAAATGCATACTTCAATTTATTTTGTAATTAATCTACAAGAGTTTTTTTGTCTTTAAAATTAAATTTAGTTAAACAATAAAAAAAATATTGGATTTAAAATTGAAAGAACCCGTTCACTTGGTTGTTTTAAAAAGTATCCCCAACAATATAAATTTTTTACTAAACCTTAAAACAGCCCCTAATTGGGCTATCTTTGGCATTCTTTGGCTTATTAAAGGGGGGAATTTCTCTGAACCTCTAATTAAATTTCAAGAAAATACTTAATCCTATATTTTTATTAAATTAACACTTATCTCCTAAAAACTCTTAAAAATATTAGTTTTAGGAAAACAGTATTAAGTTTTTGGAGTATAAATATTAGTTTAGTAAAAATATAGGGTTAAATATTTTTTTGAAATTTAATTGGGAGTTCAGAGTAAATTCTCCCTTATTATAGGCTGCTTTAACATGGGTAATGTTTGTGAGTTTTAGAAATATTGGGGTACCTCGAATTTGTTTTCTTAAAGTTGGTTTCCGAAAGAGTAGGGAAAACCTCAGGGTGGTTTCGGCTAAACCCAATTTTTTTCTGTTCCACGTGGCGAACCAACGAGGCAGCACAGGAAGGTCGCAGGGTGAGGAAGCAGCAGAGGATCCAAATTTAAACCCTTGCTGGGGTACGCTTTACCTTCAGCTGCCTACTTGTACGCAAAGCGAGGCAACTCGCAGAGTCTGCTAGAACAATTCCAAACGGAAAGCTACGACAAGCTTCTGCCAGGCCGAGGCGCTAGAAGAACAAGAGTTTGACGAGGAAAAAAAGCTTAAACGGAGAGGACGACGACGGAAGATGGACAAAATGAAGATAGAAGAAGTTCAGTCTACTGCCAAGAAGCAGCGAATCGCTGCACACACTCACATTAAAGGCCTTGGTCTTGAGGTTCCTTATCTTTCCCTCTCTCTCTGCCTTAAATGTTTGAAAATATCTGTTTTTCTTCCACTTTTGAGCGGTTCGAACTGTTTTAGTTACATTTGTCACGAAAGCCTCCAACTCTCTTTTTTAGGGTTTAGGGTTTAGAGCTTGGGTGGAGCTTTTTTTTTTTTTTCATATAAGTTTTATTGTGTACTTAGATTACTCGTTTCATTGAGCCCTGGCAATTGAGTTGTGTGAATTATATTTGTATTTTATTCTAAAGTTTTTAACTTTTGGGTCGTTTGTGTTGCTTTCCGAAAGTAGGAGGTTGTTGAGCTAGAAGTTGAACCTATGGATAGTTATAGGTTTGTAATGCCAGTTACATTTGAGGGGAATGCTTGTAAACATTGTATGTAAGGGGCCAATATGGTACATTGCTTAATGGAATGGTTTAGATTATTGAACTGGTTTGTTTGATTGATCTATATTGGACTAATTGGTAATTTTTTTTAATTGAATTTTCTGCTGAAATTAATATATTGTGTTTTCATATATATATTTTTTAGCCAAATGGGAATGCAGTACCTTTGGCTGCTGGCTTTGTGGGTCAGGTGGAAGCAAGAGAAGCAGCTGGTCTTGTAGTCGATATGATAAGGCAGAAGAAGATGGCTGGTCGTGCACTCTTACTGGCTGGTCCACCTGGTACTGGGAAGACAGCATTGGCCCTTGGAATTTGCCAGGAGCTTGGAAGCAAGGTACTCTTCCCATTTTCACATATTTTTATGTATTCAGTAGATTTTGATGTTCCTAAGGGGCACATTTGTTCATCCTCCTTTTTTTCTTTGGGTTTTTGTATTGGTATTAAGACTTCAATGGCCCTTGCGGTATATAATCTGAGTACTTTTTTTTCTTTTCTTTTTTTTTGGGGTCAGGTTCCATTTTGCCCCATGGTTGGTTCAGAAGTATACTCTTCTGAAGTAAAGAAAACTGAGGTTTTGATGGAAAATTTCCGACGGGCTATTGGTCTACGTATCAAGGAAAATAAAGAGGTCTATGAAGGAGAGGTGAGCTTAATTTAGTTATGGTTCTCGATCGGCTAGGTGTCATCAGAATTACTTTCTAATTGTCATCTTTGAATTTGGTCCACATTCCTGATGTTTGCTACACTTTTTTCAGGTGACTGAACTTTCCCCAGAAGAAACTGAGAGTGTGACAGGTGGCTACGGTAAAAGCATCAGCCATGTAATTATTGGCTTAAAAACTGTCAAAGGAACCAAGCAACTGAAGTTGGACCCTACCATTTACGACGCTTTGATCAAGGAGAAAGTAAGCTCATGTTATTTCTTTTCTATCCATGCATAGCAGATGTGCTTTTCTTTAATTTTTTTTTTTTAACCATTATTGCTGCATATTTCTGAAGAATTCGGTATCATGTTGGTCATTCATTCTTTTCACTTGAGCTCCTAGAATGCTTAAGATTGCAAATTTATTTTGATTTTTAATTTTTAATTCGATCTCTTGCAGGTGGCTGTTGGAGATGTTATATATATTGAAGCAAATAGTGGAGCAGTTAAACGGGTGGGAAGAAGTGATGCTTTTGCTACTGAATTTGACCTTGAAGCCGAAGAGTATGTGCCACTACCTAAAGGGGAAGTTCACAAAAAGAAAGAGATAGTTCAGGTTTGTCTAATGTAAATTGTGGTTTCTTTGAAATGTTTGGTGATACCATTCACAAGATAAAAGACATAATAATAATCCTGGACATGAAAATGCATAATATATGTGTTTTTTTCTCCTTCTGACTTTCATGCCTAATAGCAATGCTCATTCTTGTTCAAGTTGATCACTGATTCAGTTGCTGGCGGTGAGTTCTTTTCAAAGGGCGTTTTGCCATGTGAAGAATATATGATTCAAACTATAAGAACTGGGGTTGATAAGTCTTTACTTCTTCTAGGGGATTGAATCCCATAAAATTTCTGGCTGAACATTTACAGACCTACAGTAACTAGTCTTTGGGCTTAATGGCTGTATTCCACCCAATAAAGATTTGCAATGGATTTGACACCTCTCTTCTGGCTTAATGTTTTCTGTTCACTTCAGCCTCTATGCAATTAATTTTATGTTATGGTGACTTAATTATTTTCTTGTCAGGATGTGACGCTGCATGATTTAGATGCTGCAAATGCAAGGCCTCAAGGTGGACAAGATATATTGTCTCTAATGGGTCAGATGATGAAACCCAGGAAAACGGAAATCACTGACAAGTTACGACAAGAAATAAATAAGGTATTACATTTATTATCCTTTTGTTATATTTTTTATAAACATGAAGTACAAGTATGCTTTGCCATGCATCCCACTTAGATCTTAATTTTTATATAATCGTGGTGTTAGTCCATGGGACTTGTGCAAAGTGCATCTTCTACATGAATCAGGTAAACCTTGGGATGGTGCCAAGGAATCGATTTTACCAATGAGAATCCAAGTTATTTTACTACTGGGCCAACCATGGCGTTCATGGGCTCCACCTAGTTACCTGAAGCGTGACTTAGTCTGTTGCAACTGTAAAACTTCTATAGTTTTAATTTAAGTAGAATTCGTACTTTGGCTGAAATGTTATGCTGATGTCAGGTTGTTAATCGGTATATTGATGAAGGTGTGGCAGAGCTTGTTCCTGGAGTTCTATTTATTGATGAGGTCCTCTCTCTTGAGCACATTAGGTGTCCTTAATACATTCAGATTTCTTGTATATGTTTCTCAAATCACAATATGCAGGTGCACATGCTGGATATGGAATGCTTTTCATACTTAAATCGTGCCTTAGAGAGCTCACTCTCTCCAATCGTAATATTTGCTACCAATAGAGGAATATGTAATGTGAGGTATGAAGCTATTGTACAGATTTTAAATTGTTAGAATATTGGTAAACCCAATAGGTTCAGGCCTTAATGAAACATGAGGCTATAGTAGCATTGTCCACGGTTGCCTTTAGATATGGTATAGGTAAATAAATGAATTCAGGAAGATTGATAGAAGTAGTCTTTCCTGGTTTATTTAGGCATCAGCTCTACTTCTGTTTGATTTAGGTTCTTATTGCTTCTAAAAAGTAATTGGATTGAATATGCCACATCAGCCTGGTCTGGCTCTATTAAGGCAACCCTGTCGCCTCTTACTCTCATTTATATGTGCAACAAACTGAAAAATAGTTGTGGTACTAGTCAATTAAAGTTTTGATCAAATAAGTAGAACACGAGTGGTAGCATACTTCTGTTGAATTTCATTGTATTGCTGTATGGAGATGCGGAAAGCTGCAGGTCTGCTTTCCATATATTTATTCAAACTCTAAAATTTGGTGTGTAGCACCAATAGTTCTGCACATATTTAAGATATCTATGGTGATTACTTGCTGGACTACTGCAATCCTTGCTTGCTTAGTCATATTCGCAGTCAGTATAAGGCAGCTATGCTAGGTGGAATAGGGTACCTATCTCAATCTGTTTTAATAATGTTAACCTGAAATTGAAGTGGTAAAAGAAAATTGAACCATCTCCTAAAATCAAAGACATGAGTTAATTTCAAGAAGGAACAAGTGAGAGATGATTATGCTTTTCTTGATATATTTGATAATGCCATTGTTCTCTTAACTACATGTCACTTTTTCAAATGCCTTTTTACTTAGCTTTCCTGTGCAATTACGACAACATTAGTGTCACATCTTGAGCTGAACATGGATGTGTTGCATTGCAGAGGGACTGATATGAATAGTCCTCATGGCATACCTTTAGACTTATTGGATCGGTTGGTGATTATCCGGACACAAATTTATGGTCCTGCTGAGATGATACAGGTTCTGGCCAGCTTTATATGCTTTAACTGTTTATTGTTTTCTCCCCTCATCTAACTCATGCATCTCTGGATTTAATGAATGATCACCTACTTTTTACTCTTGCACGGCCAGATTTTGGCAATTAGGGCACAGATTGAGGAACTTGTTCTAGATGAGGAGAGTCTCGCCCACCTTGGAGAGATTGCAAGAGAGACATCTTTAAGGTTTGACTTAAATTCTCTATTTGCTGTGAACTTCTTCTCCCAAAGCATACCTAATATTTTGTTCCTTCAGGCATGCGGTACAGCTGTTATCACCTGCCAGTGTTGTGGCAAAAATGAACGGGCGAGAGAACATTTGCATGGTATTTAGCCGCATCTGTATTTTTTTGTTTTTGTTTGAGTGAATCATCACCATACCCTACATAATCTACTTTTGTATAAACTAGATGAGCAATTTATGTTTTCTTGTGTTGTCCTTTTATAGGCGGATGTTGAGGAAGTGAAAGCACTCTATCTGGATGCCAAGTCTTCGGCAAGGCTTCTTCAAGAGCAACAAGAAAAATACATAACATAATGGTACTGTGTGATTTTCTGGATGTCTCTGGAAGCTTTAGCTTGAACTTAGAACGTGTTACTCGTGTTCAAGTAGGCACCAGTGCTCTGCTACTTGTCAAAGTGAGAGTGTCTACTTTTAGCTGTTGAATAAGCAAATGAATTTATTTGAAGGGGCTTCCAGAGGTGGGGAAATGGTCGGTTCTTAACCTGGAAAATTTTGTGGCTTTCTTCCTGGTTGATTTTAAACTGTAAGACTCAATCATGTGTTACTGTCACGTTTCTCAATGCCATTAGGGCAGTTATTAAATGTAAATCTATGCATTCTTCTGAAAATCAGATTCTTTTCTATGAGAATGAAATTTCAGATCTTCCCTAGCTTATGCCTTACAAATCAATCTTGATTCCGGCTAGATCGCTATTGTATTTCAATGGATTTCTCCCAATACTAATTGGTGTCTTGTCAAGACATAACATTCAGATGCCTTCATGCATAGCAAGTCACACATTGCTAACTATATAGATTATGAGTAATGTTATACGCATCAAATTTTATCTTGAATATAGTCATCTTTTAAGTTAATTAAAATTTCACTTTACACGTTACATTATCAATTATGGGAGGAATCTTAGGAGAGATTTGGGATTGATGGGTGTATCTACTAATTTAATAAAAAAACAAATAAATAATAGTAAAAAAAAAGTAGTAAGTAAAAAAACAAACAAACAAATAAATTTATATGTATATGATTTGATCATATTAATTGGGTGTATAAATAGTAACACATCATTTAGAATCTGTTTATTTCGGTTTATCTATTGCCTCTTTCAAAAAATTTTGTATTGTTTAATTTTTAAGAAGAGTTTATAAATAATTAAATAATTTATTTTATGTCTAGTAAAAGATGGTCAATTTTGAGATTTTTTTTAATAATTTTTTTTTTGTCTCTTTAAAATTTTTAAACAATATTAGATTTTTTATCTTATACTTCTTTTATACTAAAACTCCTTTTAATAATTTAATATTAAAAAATATTTATATATTTATTCAATCAGATTGATTGATAATTTTTTAAATAAAAGCTTCACTGTATAAGTTAATATCACAAACGAGCATTGAGGTCCCTGAAACACTGGTAAGGTGAGAAAAAAGTGATCATCTAATTGATTTCGTTAATTGACAGTCGAACAGAAGCTTGAAAAGCCATTGAGCGTTACACGATATGAAGTTCTGCCTAAATAAACAAATAAGGAAACAAACGGATCTTTGCGATGCTTTACAGTTTACACAACCTGCAATAATATTATTTCATTTTTTTATTTAATAATAATAATGTAAACGACATGTCGGTCGCCATTAAAACGAGAGCTGATAAACCCTGCTGCTGCTGCGGCTGAGAAGACAGAGCTAGGGTTTTTGGTAATCCAGACCCAACCAAACGATGACTCGGTTGAGCAGAGACCAGGTTCTGAAGGAGAACCAGACCCGCGACCCAAACGCCATCACATCTCTCACTCTCACTCATAAAGCTCTCTCCGACGTAACCACGACGCCGTTTCGTCTCTCTTCTCTTTCTCACTTTCCTAAACCTCACTCCTACTAACTCTAGTCCTTTTATTCTAAATCTTCAGGTCTCTTGCTTGAGTGACTTCAAGAACTTGGAGAGACTCGACCTCAGCTTCAACAACCTCACTTCTCTTGAGGTATTGTTTCTCAACACAAACACGTGCACCTATGCCTTCAACGTGTTTGTAGAATTGAAACTGAATATTTATTTTGGTTTGTTTCGATTTTATATTAAAAAGGGATTAAAGACTTGCGAGAATTTGAAGTGGCTATCTGTTGTACAAAACAAATTGCAAAGCTTGAAAGGAGTTGAAGGACTTTCTAAGCTTACTGTAAGTATCCTTTACTTGCCTTGATATTAATGTGGCGTAATATAAAATGTTTGTTGTGGATTACAAATTTTTGGTGTTTCTACCAATTAAGAATTGTTAATTGATTTGTTTTGTTCTCCATTGAGGGCACTTGCTCAAATTAAACTATGTTTGGTGCTAGTTTAAGTTTAGAATTGATGAATTTATTTTCTGTATCTGTTGATTAGGTGTTAAATGCCGGAAAAAATAAGCTTAGATCACTGGATGAAGTTAGATCTCTGGTGGGCTTACGTGCCTTAATATTGAATGGTAAGGCCTAGAACCTTTTTCAATACTTATTTTTCTACCTTAGTTTTTTATGGTAGTCATTAGAATATAGTGAGAAGTGTTTTCCTTTTTTTTTTTTTAAAACTCATTTTTGTATCTTTTCTGTTTTTTAAGACAATGAGATTGTTTCCATGTGCATGCTTGATCAAATGAAGGAATTGAACACTCTTGGTATGGACTCTTAATTCTCAAGTTTGCTCTTCATTCTTTTTGACAATTTGTTTGTTTGTTTTTGGTTAGTGGAGGTTGTTATGTGTCCTTAATGAGAAGTTACTAAAGTATGAAATGCAATTTTTCTTTTTTTAATTCTATATATATTCTCGAGTGGAAATCTTTACTTTTTCGTCAGTGGAACCTGAATCGTACTCATTTTGCATTTGGGATTCTGCTGCAGTTCTTTCAAGAAATCCAATCCGTGAAATCAGAGAGTCTCTACTGAAAATCAAATCTATAACAAAGGTAAGCAACTCTTTAGTCATTATTTTCAGCTACATTTTCTGATTAGCATGATTCAGGCCGCTAATTTTCTCTTCATGCCAGCTCTCTCTCTCTCACTGCCAAGTTGAGATTGTTGGTTCTTCACTCAAGTCCTGCACTGAATTGAAAGAACTAAGACTTGCTCATAACGATATCAAGGTACATTATCTACTGGTTCATTTGTTGAATGCTAGATGTCCTTGAATGCAGCCATAGTTAATAAATACTTTATCAGAGCTGTCTTCAAATGCAGCCATAGTTAATAGATACTTAGTCAGAGTTGCTTTTATCTTTAAGATAGATGGCGTGTTCATTTTCTTAGTTTTTCTTTTTCACAAGTTCTGATTTGCTCATTAAGTTACTAATAGCTTCTTCTATTGTCTTTGTCTTGCTCTCTGAATTGCAGACTCTCCCAGCTGAGTTGGCTTACAATAAGAAGCTACAAAATTTGGACTTGGGAAATAACTTGATCACAAGATGGTCAGACATGAAGGTGAGGCATGAGGAACTCATTTTTTTGTTTAGTTTCTTTTTTTCTCCTTAAATCTTTGAGATATTTTTTTCACTATATATACCGGGGAACATGCTGCGTCAATGGCAGGTCCTAAATTCATTAGTAAGTCTGAAAAACCTCAATCTCCAAGGCAACCCTATAGCTGAAGACGACAAATTAGCAAAAAAGGTAATAGCATTTGGCATTTTTATCCTTTTGATTTCTTTCCAAGTCTAGCTTTGCAGTTCCTCACCAGTGTACTTTTCAATATATTGCAGATCAAAAAAATATTACCAAACTTGCATATATTCAATGCTAGACCAATAGATAAACACATAAAGAATGAAAAGGGAGATGTAGTTGATAAAGATGTAGTTGATAAAGTTACTGAGTCTTCTCACATTGCTGCCAAAAAGCTGAAACTTCGTAAGGAAGAGAGAAGAGATCACATTAATGAAGCAGACTTTGAGGGGAAAGAACTAAAGCGTAAGAAGAATGAATTGAGTGACAAACTCAAGAAGGAAGAAATTCGGTGCAGCAAAGATGATTCATCAGTTGAAAAGACATTAGAAAAGAAGTCAAACAAGAAACGAGGTGAAATTGATGATGAAAAGCACTCCAAACACCCCGTGAAGAGTCAAAATGAAGATGGTCATCTAAATGGCTCTGGAGATGTTGATATGGATAAAGAATTTAAGCGCAAGAGAAAGAAAACTACTGATGAACTCTCAAAGAAAGAAATTTCGGACAATCTTGATGATGAGAGAGCAGAAAAGAAACGAAAGAAAAGGTCAAGAGTGGAACAAGGCGATCTTGATGTGATTGATGACGGAGAAATTTCTTTTGCAGAGCTTTTCTCTGCTAATACTGCAGAAAATCCCATTTTTGATGGTGAGAACAAGATGGCTGACAGAGCTTTTCAATTGAACTCAGTGGACGGTTTAGTTACCTCTACTTCTAAGAAAAAGAAAAGTAAGAACAAGGGTACGGCTCCTAGACTTCAGTTGTCTGAGGAAGCTGAAGTTGGATTGGGTGGACCATCAACATGGGGTGAAGAGTGATTATTATGCAAAGGAGCTCCTGAATGGTTTGGGGGGCTTCTTCATTTTGTCTGTTCCTTGTTAGATTACCCCATTTGTGATGGCTTCGGATAGTTTTGGATTCCTAGAACTCCGTTGTAATTGATGAGTTTTGATGATGAATTTGCATTTTGCACCACTGATGGTTTCCTTCAACTGTCATTCGTCTTTAATAGAATGCTAACTCGGCTTTCACCCTATTTCTTCTCATTGCTTTCTGCTGCAAGCAAATTTCCATTAATATGCAGCAATGTCTTAATAGGTCCATATCTTCCCCCCTACATCTACACACGTATTAAAAGATCATGAATTTCTTGACGTTTTCTTTTCTATAGATGTTGTAACAACAACAAACTTCTAAAAGATAATAAAGTTGAAACATAGTTCAAAAAGAAAAGACATATTACAAGTCATATCGTCTCATTATCATCTTAATAGCATTGCTCACTCACAAGCAAGAGAAAGCCTGAAACATATGAAAATGGTAAGGTACTTGGTAACGTAATGAATCATGAAAAATAAATGAATTGAGTCCTCCAATGCAAAGAGTGTTGAGCATAAAATCCTCGAAGATTTCATTTTCTATTCACGTTTTTATTTTAAATAAACCATTCCTTTTAATTTAATGTAATAATTGAGACAGGACATGCCAGAGGCAGTTGGTCGTTCAAGATCAGATTTTTATTTTTTATTTCTTTTATTTCTATTATTATAATATTTTAGTTGTGCATGATTCTCATGGAAATATCAATTTAATCTGGGCAAATTCTATTCACTACTCTTGTAAAAAGAATAAATATCATTTTTTTATTTAATTTTGAAATTTGGATATTTTTTATTTTAACCACCTAAGTTACTTTCTATAATAATTATCCAATTAATTTAAATGGCCAACTTCACTCTTACTCGAAAAAATACAAGTCTGTCAAATTCAAGTTGATTTGAAATCTTAATTTTTATGGTTTGATGCTTAGTTTGAAAGTTGTTTAATTCAACTTATTAGTCATATTAAATGAATAACGTTTGTCATGCATGGGTTGTCTTCTAAGGAACCCAAAATTCTCCAATGCCTCGAGTTTCTTGTGATTGGGTTTTTTATTGATAATTGTCTTCGAGTAATCTCTTGGCTCTCTCTTTCTCGGACATGGCACATAAATCAGATCAGAAATAAAAGTTGATCATATATCTATAATAATCTGTTTCTGATCGTACTGAATCGAAGATGAGAACGTAATGATCGATCGAGATTAATAATTATAAATGAAACTTAATTTAATATTTTCATATAATAATCTTTATCTGGTTGGCTAAAAAGGGCAAAACTTGAGATAAACCCGTGAGTCACTCAAAAATTCTTGTCAATGTCGTGTCTGGCAGAGAACTTGTCATGAGCAGATCCTCTTTGTTAATTTTTTTCAGTAAATTCATTTAAATTTCTTAATTAATCAAATGCCCCAATCTTAATTGCATCAATAATTAAACTTCGAAGCCTTCGTTGAAAATCCACTGAATTTTTTATTTATTTATCTACAAATCTGATTGATTCACTCAAATATTATAATCATTAATTAATTAATTAATGTGCTAAATACAATTAGTAATTAGGGTAATTTGGTAATAATATTATACTTAGTCGTTGACTATGTAATAACCCATTACGGTACTTTAAACTTTATTTTTAATTTTTAATTTTATTAGGAAGAGCCCTGTACCGCCCCATAGTATGGTGATATCACAAACTCCTTAACAGAATTCATTAATCATCACAAAACACCTTACAAAATATATTTATTATATATGTAAAGCGAGGTCTTCTCTGAAGAAGAGATCAGCTAGAGCATAATTACATTAATGGCTTCTTCTTCTTCTTCTTCTTCTTCTTACACAATCTCAACCCTCCATCCAGACATCATCCACGCCCATATCCTCGCCAGGCTTGATGCTCAAGCTCTTGCTGCCATGGCTTCCACTTCCTCCCACCTTCGCTCTCTGTCCAATCATCAACAACTATGGCGACAACTCTGCGACTCTACATGGCCTTCCACCAACGACCCTCGTCTCCAAACCTTCATCTACACCTTCCCCGCCGCTCATCGCTCTTTTTTTTCCGATTCATTTCCGGCTCTTGACTGCAGCTTCCGGGTTCGACCATCTAAACACCCTCTTGAGTATGATCGTTCTCCGGTTCCCAGAACAGCAGAGTTAATCTCAGCCGTTGATATTTACTACCGGAACCATGTCGTTTTCTCTAAAGTTGTAGAGACTGATACAGCAACAGGGTGGTTCCAGTTTCCACCTTTAAGAATTGATTTACTCGATGCAAAAGAGCTGGTTCCAACGCCTGTAGAATTTGTAGCTGAAACTGAAGTTTTGGTCAAACATCTGGAAGAGAACTTGACGTTGAGCTGGATAATGATAGACTCTGGAAGAAAACGAGCCGTTAATTTATCGAGCCGGTGGCCGGTTTCGGTGCAGCAACACTGGCTGACACGTGACGTGCATGTGAAGTACGCCGTAATCGTCGGCGGCGACGGCGTTGATAGGCGTTGGGGGTTTTTTTCCGCAACGGAGTTTGTGGAGTGCGAGATTATAGTGACGATGGGAGGGAAGGAAGGAGGGAAAATGTACGTAAGGGAAGTGACCATGCAGATGAAGGACATGGATGAAAGAAATTTAAATGGAAGGGACAGTTTGGAAATTTTGCAGAGAGCCATGGATACTGGGAAGAGGAAGAGAAGGACGAGAGAGGACGAAAAAGAAAGATACGGGGGGTTTCTGGTAAAGAAAACAGAGAGGAAAGAGAGAAATCAAAGAAGAGAAAAGGTTTTAAATATTTTTTCCGTTGGTACTTTTTCGGTGATTTTAGTAGCCTTTTGGTCATACAAATTGTTTAGGCTTATAGATGATATTTAATTTGTATTTAATTGATTCCTTTCTAGATATGGGTAATCTTAAGCCTTCAAATTGTATGTATTTTTATTTATTCTAATTATTAAATTATATTGAAAAGTATATTTTTATGTTAAAAATAATAAAATATAGTAAAATAATTAATTAAACACAATTTTTAAGATAGATCAATTATTAAAATAAATAAGTTTCGAGGGCTTATGCCTGCTTAGAACAAAATAAATCAAAGTAGATCAGTGAATAAAGGTGATTGATTACTTAATTAATGAATTATAGTGAAGAAGATGAATAATGGCCTAGGTTAGTTAATTTTGCAAGATTTGGCAGGTAGTGTGATCTTTCATTTATATTTAATTTAATTATTCTAATTTTGTTATTATTTTAGGGTTTGTTTATTTTACTTTTAATTTCTTTTCTTCCATCTCTCGGGCACTGTGAAATTATGAAATAGACATCTGAGCTATATATGGACCAACTTTACAAAATAATAAATGGATTGATTATCTATGTCCTTGGCACAGTTGCCTTACAGATATTCTATAATACTCTCAAAAATTAATCTCTGATACAGACAGACAAGGAGGAGGTTTTTATGTTATGAATTTTGTTATTCGTGAGCATAGTAGTAAAGAAATATGAGAGAAACGTTTCATATAAGGGATTTATGGAAAATGGTGAACTTGATGTCTTACTCTTGTAGAGTCTTTGTCTATTATATTTTGATTTGGGAAAATAGTTTTGAATGGGTTACCTCCTATAGAAATTAATCTTCCAAAATTAGTTGTTAAAAAGTTTGAAGTTGGAAAACTCCGTCGTAGATTTGGGACCTAGATCCCTGAAATTATTATTTAGTGTACAAGTAGGAATACCTAATTTCAATTAATTCGTTGACTTAGATCCCTGAAGCAAAATTGAATTCATCTTGTCATATTCATTCAGCTAGCCTTCTTCATATATCACTTCATTGTCTCCATCATCTGTCTGATTAAGTAAAATGTAACTATGCTCCACTGCTCCAGGCTTATCACTTTGATCTTTATCCTTTTTCTTGTACAACAATTGTGAAAATGACTCGGCAGCGATTGCAGGCCATGGCTAACAATTGAGTTAAATCAATCGCTTGTCTAAGCTATTGAATGAATTTGGATTTTATGCGCATCAGCTCATGCACTAATATGAATCTCTTTTTTCAACATTTTCCATCAATTATATATTATATGCTTGCTTATTACCACTAAGTGTTGACCCTTGTAGAGTTTGCCACGGTCAATGTAGAGACCTTGCACGAATTTTCCTGGTATTTAGTGTTAGAGCCAAGGACGAGGAGAGCGTTTTTTTTGTTAACAATATTTTTCATTCGAGTTGATACATTAAATAAAACAAACTCAGCCACATAAATGCCGAGTTGACAGCCGTGGAAGTAATGCCAAAACCATCCAAAAGCGCTCTGAAAGTGGCCGAAGTAAGTGTAATCCAACATTTTTTTATGTACTCCCTTTTGTGCTAAACTGGTGAGCATAAGTCACAATCTTGACTTGGATTATCAATCTAACCCTTTTAACTGTAAACAATCAATCCAGTCTACTTCAAAATATATCACCAACAGTAATCAACAAAAACAAAAGCTAAATCAATTCCAGAACACCATCTAAAACTTACCCATTCTAAATCAAATTATAAAAATCCATCTATTTAACATAACAAATCACACAAACAATGCCCAATGGGTTTCAAGAGCAAACCAATGGTTGCGTACTCCTCAAGGCGAAGGTTCATTTTTCTCAAACCAACGATTCGTTCCGTTGACTTTTCATGATCTTTGACGTCATTTTCTGTAGATCCAATGACAATCTTGTGTTCAACGGTTTTTTGAGCTCTAAATGGGAGGGATGAAACTCGCTTCGTCAATGGCAGTTGCGAAGAGGAGAGGGTTTTGGGGATTGAATGGGAAGGAATTCCTTGGCTTTATAGAGGTTTTCATTAACTCTATTTTTGTCAAAGAGGAAATATAACATGGTTAGTTTCCATTAGGCCCCCACCCATTTGGCTATTTTTCATAAATCCCCTTTCATCAAGCATAAATCAAGTAGAAATCAAGGAAATATAAATCAATTATGTGCATTTATGAGTGTAAGGCGACAAGTTTAGTACTATTATTGAGTCTTAATTGATAACTTAAGCTTTTAGATTATTATTTTCTTAACACGATATCAGAGTAGAAGATTTTGAGTATGTATTTGGGTCTATGCTTAGTGTTAGTATTACTTTCTAATAATGAGTTGTAATTTTTATTATCTAATCTAATCAAAATTACGATCAAAATACATGTATCATATTAATTAGTATAAAGAACAAATTAATTCTGTAAAATGCGGCAGTGGGCAGCCACATGCAGGGCGGGTCATGGTCCCCATGCATGTGAGACGCGGCTCCTCATTGAATGCTATATATGGGTGTGGCTTTCGCTTTGAGTATGATATACATAATTAAATCATCGTGAATTGAAACCTCATATCCAGAAATTAACGTGGCTAAGGTCTCAACCCCAAAATCTCTACAATGAGTTATTGGATAATGATCCTTATAAGAGTAATGCTATAAGTGTAAAGTTACATAAATCAATATTTATTTTTTTTAACTTTTACGTATTTGTTTTATCATTCATTTAATATCACAATCACTTTATACATAAAACTTTATATTTATGTATAAATACTTTGTGGAGCTATATCTAAAATTAGTTATATCTAAAAATTAACTAGCTACGGTTTATATCTTTAAAAAATTTAGATAAAATTAGATAAGAAGAGAAACCCGATTCATATTACAATCCTAATAGCAAACATCTTCTCATCAATTTATTTTCCTCTTCAATCATTTACAAGAACAAATATTAATTTGGTTTCTTTAAAGAAAAAATTGAAAGAAAAAAAAAAGAGCTCATATATATATATATATATATATTGTTAGGTGTCTTGTTATTTTACGTGTTAAGTGGTTTGTTACCACTAAGTCAATAAATCCCTATTATTTAGGGATATAGGTAGTTTAGTTGTTTTAGACTTAGTCCTACCCTCATTCTTAGGGATTATTAGACATGATATATGTTTTTTCAGTTTCAGTTTCTTGTTCTTAAGGCTATAAGAGCCAAGCCTGTTCAATAATAAAAGTAGCAATTCTTCTTCATTCCTCTGTATTTTTTATAAGTTCTCCAGTTACTAACATTTTGGTATCAGAGCATCATCACAAGGCCTAATTAAAATTAGAAGCAGCAGTCTTCTACGTTTGTCTTTCTCAAATCATGCAGACAGAAAGTTCATTTGTGCAGCCAGCAGTTCCAGAATTTGATGGGCACTATGATCATTGGGCGATGCTCATGGAAAATTTCTTACGGTCAAAAGAGTATTGGGGTTTAGTGGAGAATGGAGTTCCTGTAGCAACAGATGGTGCTGTTTTGACAGACGCACAGAAGAAGAATA